>CAUYLG010045307.1:0-58238 GCA_963573385.1 Cacajao melanocephalus | reverse complement strand
ATCATCACTGGTCATTAGAGAAATGCAAATCAAAACCACACTGAGATACCATCTCACACCAGTTAGAATGGCGATCATTAAAAAATCAGGAGACAACAGAGGCTGGAGAGGATGTGGAGAAACAGGAACGCTTTTACACTATTGGTGAGAGTGTAAATTAGTTCAACCATTGTGGAAGAAAGTGTGGCAATTCCTTATGAATCTAGAACTAGAAATACCATTTGACCCAGCAATCCCATTACTGGGTATATACCCAAAGGATTATAAAACATTCTATTATAAAGATACATGTACACATATGTTTATTGCAGAACTGTTCACAAGAGCAAAGACTTGAACCAACCCAAATGCCCATCAGTGATAGACTGGATAAAGAAAATGTGGCACATAAACACCACGGAATACTATGCAGCCATAAAAAAGGATGAATTCACATCCTTTGCAGGGACATGGATGAAGCTGGAAACCATCATTCTCAGCAAACTGACACAAGAACAGAAAAACACTGCATGTTCTCACTCGTAAGTGGGTGTTGAACAACGAGAATACATGGACACAGGGAGGGGAATGTACATACCGTAGCCTATTGGGGGATGGGAGGGCTAGGGGAAGGATAGCAGGAGATGGCAGGATTAGGGAAGGATAACATTAGGAGAACTACCTAATGTAGATGACGGGGGCATGGATACAGCAAACCACCATGGCATGTGTATACCTATGTAACAAACCTGCATGATCTGCACATGTACCCTAGAACTTAAAAGTATAATTTTTAAAAATCATCATAAAAATTTTACATGGCGATGCATTCGATTGTATTGTTTGGAACATGATAGGGTTTTTTTTTCCTTGAGCACTACAGTAATCACATATTTTTATAGCATAGAGACTAAATCAGACCAAAATCTAATGGAAACAGAACGTACAGCTTACCATGCATAATGTTCTTTAAGTAAAAATGATTCAGACTTAATTTCAAACCAGATGAGTCTACAGCAGCTCCTGTTTATGTTATACTTTCAATTAGCCCAATAACCATGTACCCTTCTCTCAGAACTGTCTTTTGCTTCCATCACCTCAAGATGAAATATCTAACATCATTATTTTTTCTTTTTTTTTTTTTTAGACGAAGTGTCTCTCTGTTACCAGGCTGGAGTGCAGTGACATAATCTCAGCTCACTGCAACCTGTCTCCCGGGTTCAAGCAATTCTCCTGCCTCAGCCTCCTGAGTAGATGGGACTACAGGCACGCACCACAATGCCTAGCTAAGTTTTTCTATTTTTAGTAGATAACCAGGTTTCACCATGTTAGCCAGAATGGTCTTATCTCTTGACCTCGTGATCTGCCCACCTCGGCCTCCCAAAGTGTCGCGATTACAGGCTTGAGCCACCGCGCCTGGCCCTAACATCTATTTTTATATCTACTCCATGTTTCTTCCATAAACTACTGCATGGGGGTTACACACTTACTACTTTGACCCAGAGAGAGCAGGCTGGAAGATAGGAATGGAGCAATACAGAAAGAAAACCACTTGGGTTTCTACTCTTCTGGGGGCCTGGGTGTTCATTTCTTTCTCCCTTTGATTCAATTAGACTAGAGGGCAGTATCCTTCCAAGTACAATGCCCTTTTTAATCTTATGCTATTTTGAAGAGGTTTTTGTACTTTAAAACCAGAAGAAATTTAAGAGAACTATCAAAAAAGGATCTGCTTCAATTAATAAAATTTAATTCAAAAAAGTAAGTCAGGAGGAGAGAGGGAGGAAGAGTGAGAAAATAATTTTTAAAAGTCTTAAAAAATGTTTGTAACAGACTCACTTGATTCTGCTATAGTTAACTTTAGTTGTCATTTTTACAAGCGTTGATACTCTAGAGATTTAGATGTTCTTCCACACTTTTATGAATCTTTTTCCCTCTACTCTGGAACAACTCTAAATCAGAAGTGAGTTAAAATGTCCTGGTAGGTCAAAGTACAGGTACAGGGTTCTGTGGGAGTCATAGAGGAAAAATAACCAAGATAACCTCAGCAAGCCAGGGGTAACTCTCCAAATGGGAGGTCCACGCTGAGACCCTGAGGTCCTCAACAAATTAAAGAAGCAAAGGTATTCCAGACAGAAGAACCATACTTGCAAAGCTCTAAAGATGAGAAACAAGATAACAGAAACTGCGCTTCCATTGACTAAATACAGCTGAGTGGGGCACGGCCAGAAGTGAAGGCCCTGAGTACCATGTGAAGGAATCTGCAGTTTGTCTTGGGCAATGGGAGCCAAGCAGGAATCATCACAATACAACCTATGATACGTGAGCTTTCCACAGGAATATGTAAGAATATTTCATGCCTATTTTTTCTTTTTTTCTGAGATGGAGTCTTGCTCTGTTGCCAGGCTGGAGAGCAGTGGCACAATCTCGGCTCACTGCAACTTCCCACTCCCAGGTTCAAGCGATTCTCCTGCCTCAGCCTCCTGAGTAGCTGTGATTACAGGCGCATGCCATCATGCCCGGCTAATTTTTCTATTTTTAGTAGAGGTGGGGTTTCCCCATGTTGGCCAGGCTGGTCTTGAACAATTACTTCAGGTGATCTGCCCGCCTCAGTCTCCCAAAGTGCTGGGATTACAGGCATGAGCCACTGTGCCCAGCCTCGTGCCTACTTTTTATAATAGCCCCAAATTGCAGATATCCTAAATATCTATTAATACACTAGCTAATAAGTTATATTTCTTTTTCTTTTTCTTTTTCTTTTTGAGATGGAGTCTCACTCTATTGCCCAGGCTGGAGTGTAGTGGTGTGATCTTGGCTCACTGTAGCCTCTGCCTCATGAGTTCAAGCCATTCTCCTGCCTCAGCCTCCTGAGTAGCTGGGACTACAGGTGCACACCACCATGCCCAGATAATTTTTTTGTATTTTTATTGGAGATGAGGTTTCACGATGTTGGCCAGGCTGTTCTCAAACTCTGAACTCCTGCCTTTGGGTGATCCTCCCACCTCAGCCTCCGAAAGTGCTGGGAATACAGGCTTGACCCACTGCACCTAGCCAGTAAATTGTATTTCCACGAGATAGAACCTATATAGCCATTACTAACATAAGTATAGATCTATTACACTGAATGATTATATATTTACATGAAAGATTACAAAACAGCCTGCATAATTTGATCCTTTATACACACTCACATATACATATATGTGTACTGCTCTCACTGAAGTTTCCAATGACCTCTTAGCAAGATTAAGTCCATTATAATCATTTAATAAAATCATTAAAATCATGTATAATTACATTTTGATTATATGTGATTTTTATATAAAATCTCTCAGTATATATATATTTATATATATTTATTTATAATTATATATATAAATTTATTTATATATATATTTATATATATTATATATATTCCCTATGATGGTTCATAGGTGATTTTATTTTACTGTATACTTTTCATATTGTATGAATATTATTGGTAAACACATCACTTTACAATCAGAATAATGAGCTATTTATTTCTTATAATATTCTTTTATATCCAAAGGTATGATGAACGTGATCTCACAAATTTACTCGACCATATAAGCCACTTTCTATCATTTCTACACTTCTTCATCTTCTGAATCATTGCTTATCTTCCCTCCCAAACCTGTGTTTTGAGCTTTTTGGAACACCAGTTTTATGTTCTATAAATACCACTGCTTCCTCTGAGTTTCTGAAATCTAAGAAAATGGTTGTGTGTGCAGCTTTCTTGAAAAAATAGTACACATTTTCCCTCATCTCCATTTTCACAGTCAAGGATCCAGTGTCAGTAGTCTCGCTCCTCACCACTGCTTCCAGGTTCTATCATTTCACTTGCAGGTATTGCCATCTACTAACCTCCAGCTCATTTTCCCCTAGTCACTCAGGACTTTGGCCCTGGCTCACCACAGTACCTTTTCTTGACTGATTTTAGCATCTGTGTGGAAAATCCTTTTCATGCTTTATGACCTCACTCAGGACAGTTTCACCTCTGAAATCTTAAACTCCCATCCTCCTTTCGGAACAGAAACCTCTTAACCTTTTAATTCTTACACTCCATTACTCCTTGGACTCTTCTCGGTTCTGCAAATAATAAGACCCTTCCAGTTTTAACTTTCTTTTGTATCCAGTCTAGTTCACCTGCACTTCATTCTCTTGCCAGCAATTTTAATCCCCTTCTCCATTGCTTCTCTGTTACCCATCCCATTCAAACTGCAACCATAGATAAATTGAGCTGGTCATCTCCTTTCTGCACCTGTGACCTGGCTGCTTAGTGCTACTGGGGAAAGCCATGCTTCTCAGCGATGGTTCCACTACATATAGATGATATTCTACCTCAGCTGTGTGCTACTTTGTTACATATCCCACAGACAAAGTCAGCATCTTCTTGCAGTCACCTAGGAAGATACTTCAAATCTTCACCATTCACCTTAAGTTCATATTCTCACCTCTCGTTTCTCTTATCAGATGACCTCACTTACTTCTTGGACTCTTCTCGGTTCTCCAAATAATAAGACCCTTCCAGTTTTAACTTTCTTTTGTATCCAGTCTAGTTCACCTGCACTTCATTCTCTTGCCAGGGAAGTTTAATCCCCTTCTCCACTGCTTCTCTGTTACTCAGAGGTGAGGATATGAACTTTCTCGATGTCCTGCACCAACCAACAAAGTTTTCTATCTATATATCCATACTTCCTTCTTTCTCCACTATTTTAAAGAAAAGAATCCTTTCTCTAGTAAAGGACTAATTCAAAAATCTGTTTGCTAAAATCCACCTCCTCAAGACACGGCTCTACCAGCTTTTCCTACATTTTCTTGTGTTTCTAACAATCTACTCTCCATTGACTTCTCCCGCCCAATCAGCATATAAACAAATACACTCATCCTCCCTTGGTCTTGGTGCTCCTCCCCAGAAGCCATCCTGGCTTCCACCTTCACCTTACCAACAACTTCTCAGTGATTTTTCAATCCAAATGTTCTGGCATCTCTTTACAGTAGCCTTTTCTTGTTCAGATCTCCTTTCTCTTGGTTTTTGTGCTACCATTGTCTCCTGGCTAGCCTTGAACTTCTCTGGTCACTCTCTTGCTGCCTCCTTTTCTTCTCCCTACCTCTCAAAGGTAGTAAGTTCCTAATGCTCAGTTGTTGGCTTCCTCCTTATTCCTAAAACTCTTCCTGGCCAGAGCTAATCCACACTCATTAGTTCTCCAAAGATTCTGAAATTTTATGTCTGGCGCAGACCTCCTTCCATATATTTAAGCATTTAATGGATAGCTCCACTAGAGGTCCCATAAACATGTAGCACATCCAAAACCAAACTCATAATTTCTACCCTTATCCCATCTTCAGACTGCTGCCTTTCTCCACATTCCTCCTATCCTATCATTAATTCTTCCCACTCCTTTTCCTTGGCATTTATTTAAAAGTCCATTCTACCTCCTAAATATCTCAATCTCCCTTTCTTCTCAAGCCCCATTGATAGTTTCCAGATCAGATGCTCACTCTGTACCTAACCACGGTAATAGTCTCTTTAACAATTTTCTTCACCCAGTCATATATCCCTTCAATTTTTCACTCTGTTGTCAGAGGAATTGTTTAACTGTAATATGCTCATCTTATTTTCTTGCTACAAATTTTTCAATGGCTCTTGATCTCTTTTACACCAGATACTGTAAAAGAGAGATGAAAGTCCTAGATGACATATGATTTCCGATTTTTTGTCCAAAATCATTTCTTGCAACTCTCTGCCTCATAACACATTCCAGGAACACTCAAGGATTCAGTTTCCAGAACACATCATGCTTTTATACATATCTTTACACTAACACCCTGCACTGTTTGTTCATGGCAAATTCTTAGCTCAAATCCTTCTTCTGCAAAGACTTCCCTAACCTTTGCCATCTTAATCATATAGACAAAGGCCCTTCTTCTCCAGTATTCTCATAAACTTTGTATGTGTTTCTTTTAAAGCAATTTCCTTTTCCTATTGTAGAAAAAATCTAAAAGCTTGAAAGTCTGCCTTCTATAATATCATCAATTCTAGGGAAAAGCCATGCCTTTTTATTTCATGGCACAGTGCCTTCCCAAGTAGGCACTCAAGTATTTCTTGATCCCTGCATATGAGGAACTTGGCAATCCAAAGTGCAGGCCACACCCTGGACTAATTAAATCACAATCTGTGGGGGCAGAACATAGGCATTAATTTATTTTATTTTATTTTAAAAGAAAAAGACAGGGTTTCACTATGTTGGCCAGGCTGGTCTTGAACTCCTGACCTCAGGTGATCTGCCCACCTCGGCCTCCCAAAGTGCTGAGATTATAGGCATGAGCCACCATGCCCGGCCAGGCATTAATTTTTTTGAAGCTCCTCATGAGAGTTAAGTCTGAGAACTCCTGTGCTAAGAGAAGGGGTAGTTCAGAAAGGTCCAGTTTGAGCTAGTCTAATGATTTTCAAGTGGTTCATGTTATAGAACATCTAAATATTACTGTATGCTCCCTGAAATATAACATGTCCCCTCTCTTTCTCATATGTCTTCGCTTATGTTATTCCCTCTGTATAAAATTCCCACACTTGTTCGCTGGGCAACTTCTACAACTTCTACATCTTCCCTCCCACTAAACTTTGTATAGACTCCTTTTAGAGCAACAATGTATGAACTAAGACACTCTTAAGTCATATCACTCAGGTAATACCAGCTTTGGGGTTAAAAAAGAAATTCTTCTATATCAAACGTCTTTGTGTGTGTGTATATACAGTCAGCCCCCTGTATCTACAAGTTCCTCCTCTGTGGATTCAACCAACTGCAGACTGAAAATGTAGTTGGTTTATGATGGTTGCATCTGTACTGAACATGTACAGACATTATTTTCTTGTAATTATTTCCTAAACAATACAGTGTAACAATTATTTTCATAGCACTTAAACTGTATTAGGAATTATGAGTAATATAGAGATTATTTAAAGTATATGGCAGGATGTGCATAGGCTTATATGCAAATGCTATAACACTCTATATAAGAGATTAGAGCATCCATGAATTTTTATATCCAAGTAGGGGTTTTCCTGGAACCAATCCCCACAAATACCAAGGAATAACTGTATACAACATATATATTAGAAATATTAGACACATTCTGATTTCTAAAAAGTTAAAATGGAAAAATGTCAGGCTTAGAATTAAGGAAATACAGTATGTTTAATATTACCATATAAACTAAAGGCAATTTTACAAACAAAACAAAAATGTGACTGTATTGTATGTGTACATACACACGCATATTTTATACAAAATATATATATACACCCCATATACACACATGTGATATACATATACTGTACATATATGATATATATGTATTACATATACATATACATATCATATATATGTGTATTACATATATATATACATACATACATATATATATATATATATATATATATATATATTTTTTTTTTTTTTAGATAGGCTTTCAGTCTGTTGCCAGGCTGGAGTGCAGGAACATGATCATAGCTCACTGCATCCTCAAACTCCTGGGCTCAAGCGATCCTCCCACCTCAGCCTCCCTAGTAGCTGGAACTACATGCATGAGTTATGATGCCAGTTACTAATTTTTTCATTTTTATTTTTGTGGAGACGTGGGTCTCACGATGTTACTTAGGCTGGTCCTGAACTCCTGACCTCAAGTGATCCTCCTGCTCTGGCCTCTCAGAGCACTGGGATTATAGGTGTGAGCCATCATGCCAAGCCTGTATATTTTAATTTTTAAAACTCACATTGGTGTATAATTCACCATTATAAATTTGATTACACTCTTAGGAAGATGTGAAAGTATTCTAGAATTCATGTCACAAATGACCTGAAAAATATTACAACTCTTCCCAAAAATGAGAAAGAAATTATTATATATTCATAGCATATATAGAGAAAAACACTAAATTTGCTTACCTGAGTAGTGAATAAGGCTGTGTTTGAAAGATCAGTAAATCATTACAGTGACCCTAATCAACATAAAAAAGGCATTATTGGGTTTTTGATAAAAATAACAATGAGTTAATAACTGAATGTTTTTTAATTTTATAAATGTAAAAGATATTATATAAAGCAGCAAATAAATCTAGCTGTTGACACATATACATAAATGCACGTACACATATAAACATACACATACATATGTATACCTGCTACCCACAAACTTTGAGTTTATGGTTTTCAATTTTTAGTCACCAAATTTTTACCTAAGCAATAGCCTATATAATTGCAAATTTGAAAATCAGAAATACATTCTGATTTAAGAAGTGACTTAAAAAATAACAGTAGTGGTTTTCTTTTTTTTGAGACAGAGTCCACTCTGTCACCCAGACTGGAGTGCAGTGACGTGATCTCCACTCACTGCAGCTCCAACTCCTGGGTTCAAGTGATTCTCTTCCCTGAGCCTCCTGAGCAGCTGGGATTACAGGCGCCCACCACCATGCCCAGCTAATTTTTTTTCGTAATTTTAGTAGAGACGAGGTTTCACCATGTTGGCCAGGCTGGTCTCAAACTCCTGACCTCAGGTGATCCGCCCGCCTCGGTCTCCCAAAGTGCTGGGATTATAACAATGAGCCACAGCACCTGGCCCAGTAGTGGTTTTCAAACTTTTCTTTTTTTTTTTTTTTTTGAGACAGGGTCTGGCTCCAGGCTGGAGTGCAATGGGGCAATCAGAGCTCACTGCAACCCCTGCCTTCCTGGCTCAAGCCATCCTCCCACCTCCACCTCCACCTCCAAAGTAGCTGGGACCACAGGAACAGGCCATCATGCCCAGCTGTGGTAAAGACAGGGTTTTGTCATCCTGCCCTGGCTGATCTCAAACCCCTGAGCTCAAGCAGTCTGCCTGCCTCAGCCTCCCAAAGTGCTGGGATTTTAGGTGTGAGTCACCAAGCCTGGCACTTTTTTGTTTTTAAGCTAAACTTTTCTTTCAAATAACTCTTATGTTAAAATTTCCTCTTTATCCTCTCCTCCTTTTCCAGGTGGTCTCAGGGCAGTCTTGATTTGAAAGTCAAGATCTGGAATTCCTTGGGCATTCTTAATTTGAAAGTCAAGATCTGGAAGATTATTTGAATAATGAGTCTCTCATCTAAAAGTTAATGTGGTAGACAAGTCAGAAAATTTATCTTTTCAAATAGGTCTTTAGAATTTCTTAATTTATGATCATGCTTTTAATCAGAATTCCTATTTTCATGATAAATTTTGTATCCTAAATGAAGATTTCTAGTGCCAACAAAGAGAAGACAAACCACAAAATTTGCTTTTTTAATAAATGCAAAGTTGTAGTTTTAATCTTTTAGTGAAGCACTGAATTCTCAGCCAAAGAAAGCTCTAAAACTTTTGATACACAAAACATTTAAGTTACGGGCTTCAGAACTACAAAATAAAGCAAATTCCCTGGAGAGAAGCCATCCTATTTTGTAGTTTGCCGCTCCATAGGAGCAACTCTGGAGATAACTACACTTCAAAGATCAAAGGGAGGTAGGGCCCGCTTGGTTACGCTCTGGCTCGCTGTACCCCATCCCTGATGGCTCAGAATCCTGTTTTTGAGTGTCCTACACAAAACCAGAGCAATCATTCCTGAACTCCTGTCCCGTTGTGTACGGTGTATAAATATGGCCACCCTGCTCCGAATTTCCCAGGGTGCTAGGAGTGAAAAAACCATACTCTCCAAATGCTACTCATTTGTATCTTTGACCTTAGTTTTAACACATTTTAAAATTGAAATTCTTTAAACATAAGACTTAGGAATTCTCTTTAATTCTTTAAACTTAAAAGCAAAACAGCTGAGTAAAGCAGTGGTAAAAGATATATGTTAAAAAAGACAATCAGCCAGGCATGGTGCTGTAATCCCAGCACTTTGAGAGCCTGAGGTGGGTCGATCACTTGAGGTCAGGAGTTCAAGACCAGCCTGGCCAACATAGTGAAACTTCATCTCTACTAAAAATACAAAAAATTAGCCGGGCATGGTGGTGCACATCTGTAATCCCAGCTACTTGAGAGGCTGAGGCAGGAGAATCACTTGAACCTGGGAGGTGGAGGCTACAGTGAACCAAGATTGCACCAGTGCACTCCAGCCTGGGTGACAGCAAACCCGTCTCAAAAAAGAAAGGGAATATACTTTAAATATTTCAACAAAGTAGTTTCCTCTTAAGGGGAGAAGCCAGTGGGTAAGATTCAGAAAGAATAATCAGGTAGCTTCAACAGTATTGATGATGTTCTAATTCTAAAATTAGCTAGCAAAATTTATGCTTATTTATTATGCTTAGGATCTACTTTATAAATATTCTTTTTATGTATCAAATATTACATACAATTATATACATTTTTTGAGACAGGGTTTCGCTCTGTTACCCAGACTGGAGTGCAATGGGGTGATCTTGGTTCACTGCAACCTCTGTCTCCATGGTTCAAGCGATGTTCCTGAGTCAGTTTTGCATTTTTAGTAGAGATGAGGTTTTGCTATGTTGGCCAGGCTGGTCTTGAACTCCTGGCCTCAAGAGATTTGCCTCCCTCAGCCTCTCAAACTGCTGGGATTAGAGACATGGGCCACTGCACCTGGCCTACATAAAAATATTTTAATTCAATAATATTAGAGACACCCATGTAAGAAAAAAGAGAAAGAGGAGTCATCCTTTAAAAGGTCTTCTTAATAATTTGGCTAATGAAACTAATAGACCTATTTTGATTTGTAAATCCAAAATATCCAGAAAGGCTTCATAAAAGCCACTCATCGTAAAGATTAATTAAACCACAGAGTAACATTTCATGCCCTTCCATATTTTGCAATGTTAGAATATCAATATTCTTGCTGAATAGTCATTTAGTCTGAATAACATAACTACTCAGAGGAAATATTTAGATATAAGATTTTCTTACCGTATCCAAGGCAAGTAAGTCATCTTTGCTTCCACCAAATACCATTATTTCATTTTCTTTTCCCAAACAGGCTGTGTGCCATAACCTATGTTTGAAAATTATAAACAGAATGAAACACTGTCATGGAAGAAATTGTACATTACACATAAATCAATTCTAAATTTCATACTCTAAAATATAATCTGTTTAAAAGAGACATGATTGAACTTGAATCTTTGGAATATCCTAAAAGAGGTTATAACGATTCCTCTAGAGCTCATTAAATCACACCATTAAGGAGATGATTCTCTCTCTGGTTTTTTTGTTTGTTTGTTTGTTTGTTTTAGGAGATGAGGTCTCTTCATGTTTCCCAGGCTACATTTGAACTCCTAGGCTTAGATAATTCTCCTACCTCAGCCTCCCGAAGTGCTGAGATTATAGGCATGCGCCACCACACCCAGCCAGAGATGACTCTTAATAACAGTTTCTATTATATCCCTCAACATTTTTATAACCTTTTTCTCTCATAGATATTATCCCTGAAGTAAAATAAAAAGGAACTGATCACGTTATTGCTGAAATAGGCACTTTGCCCAGTTTTCTTAGTACTATCTGCCACGTTACTATTCTTAGAATTTTTGCCTCTTTCCTTTTCTGCTCTATGTTCCCCATCACCCAACAAATCCAATTTGGCACTCCTTCACATTTCCATTGTCACACTACTCATCACTCTCAGTACAGAACACCATAATATGTTCCTAGTTTTCAGTCTCTCATCTCACCTAGATACATATGGCTAATAAATATTTTCCAAATATTGTTTCTAACCATAAAAATTTCCTGATGAGGAAGCATCTGCACTACCAATGGCTGTTTTTCCTAGCCTAGTATTTGTGATCAACCACTGGTTTTTTCCCCACAAATCTTAATTCTTGGCTTCTTCCCAAATGAGCCCTCTATTTAGCTAAATTCATTTCCTTGCTTCCCCTGTGAGAAAAGCTTATTATGTACCTCTAAGCTTTTGTTCACTCTGTTTCTTATGCTTAGAATAATAAGTCATTCTCATTGAGCCTGAAAAATAGGCTCCAAACACCCAGGAAGTATTCCAAATACCCACCAAAACTGGTTCTGTTACCATCTCTATTCAGCACCCTTTAATGTTTATGTGCTCATTTTGTACTAGCCTCACTTACATTTGAAGATGAACTTCTCTGCATGCTACTTTAGCTGTATGACTACCTAAGATTATGAGGTCCTTGAGGTAAGAAATTGTCAGTGGTGTGCTGGAAACAGCTTATTAGCTAGCAGAAACTGATTATGCATAGCTCCATCCAACTCCACGTACCATGACATCATGTTGGAAGCTTGAAATCAGCCATGGTAGGAGTATTTACACCTTGGAAATCAGCAAATACTACAAATTAGGGCATCCTCCCACTCTGGAGAGTGGTTGTTACCTGTTACCAGCACAGCACGGGAACTTGAGGAATCCAGTTTTTTTTTTTTTGAGACAGCGTTTCACTCTTTCGCCGCCCAGGCTGGAGTATAGTGATGCCTTCTCGGCTCACTGCAACCTCCGCCTTCTGTGATTCTGCGATTCCGCCTTTTGAGTGATACTCCTGCTTCAGCCTCCCGAGTATCTGGGATTACAGGCGCCCGCCACCATGCCCAGCTAATTTTTGTATTTTTAGTAGAAACAGGGTTTCACCATGTTGGCCTGGCTGGTCTCAAACTCCAGACCTCGTGATCCACCTGCCTTGGCCTCCCAAAGTGCTGAGATAACAGGTGTGAGCCACCACACCTGGCTGGGAAATCTAATTTTATGGCTTCTTAAAAATGTCTCATGTGGTGTTCTGCACCCAGTACCTGCTCGAAAACTTGTGATTAACAAAAGCAAACATGAAGCTGGGCATGATGGCTCAAGCCTGTAATCCCAGCACTTTGGGAGGCCGAGGTGGGGGGATCACAAGATCAGGAGTTCAAGACCCCTGGCCAACATAGTGGAAACCCATTTCTACTAAAAATACCAAAAGAATTAGCTGGGTATGTTGGCGTGCGCCTGTAAACTCAGCTACTTAGGAGGCTGAGGAAGGAGAATCACTTGCACCTGGGAGGTGGAGGCTGCAGTGAGCTGAGATCACACCACTGCACTCCAGCCCAAGTGAGAGAGCAAGACCCTAACTCAAAAAAACAAAAACAACAACAAAAAACCCAAAAGCAAACATGAAAAAACCAACATAATACATTCAGTCATTATACATACAAATTATTTCATAAAGGAGTAGAGCATCTAATGTTCTTTTGGAAGTGGTCTGATAGCTCATGTCTATTTCTAATATATCACATTATTACCAAATAATAATTTTATGGTTTTACAAAGTTGAATATTTCCAGAGTAAGAAAACTCTCAAAGTTCATGTAAATTTCCCAATTTTAGATTTATATTTTAGATTTGGATTTCCCAATCTAAAATTGGGAAATTTACATTTAAATTTAAATCTAAATTAGGGATTTTACATAGTCATTGCTTTTACTTTGAGAGCACCTTGATTACTTTTTTTTTTTTTGAGACAGGGTCCAGCTCTGTTACTCAGGCTGCAGTGCAGTGCCACAATCTCTGCTTCTTCCAACCTCTGCCTCCTGGGCTCAAGCAATCCTCCCACCTCAGCCTCCCGAGTAGCTGGGACTACAGCCATAAGCCACCACACCCAATTAAATTTTTTTTTTTTTTGGACAGATGGGGTTTCACTATATTATCCAGGCTGGTCTTGAACTCCTGGGCTCAAGCAATCCTCCTGCCTTGGCCTCCCAAAGTGCTGGGATTACAGGCATGAGCCACCACACCTGGCCTTACTTTTCTTAATATACCAATTGTTGAAGCAACACGTGCATAAAACAATTATAAATCATAACTTATTACCATATAACTTATTTTTTCTGCTTCCCAGAAACTGGGACACATAACTAATTTTTAGTGCATTAACCCCTTTTACTTAGCTTTCACAAGTGCAAACAGTGGGATTATGCACGATTTGTTAAAACAGATACTTTCCTCAAACACTCATGTACACATTCAATGACAAATGCACTTGTGGCCCAGAAAGGAACCAAGTCATTAGAGATGTTTGGGAAATACTCTGCCCAATTCTCCAACTCTTACGTTAGAAGATACATTGATATAAATCTTCAGCAAGAGCCCAGATTATGTGGTGGGGTTGAAGATGGGGACTGGAAGAGGGGTAGGTAAAGGAGAGAGAATACAAGAAATGTCCTCATACATGGGAAGGAATAGATTAATTTCCTGGAAGGAAGGCTATTTGTAACCTTGGCAAAACTCATGAGATCCAACAGTACTTGGGGCTCTATAGTCTCCAACATCTTTTTCAGACACATTAAAAAAGGGTCCTTGCTGACAGCCACCTATATAAGCTATCAGATATGGCTACACGTATGGCTTTTCAGCCATAGATTTATCTGGGTGAGACCCAGAGAATAAGAGTGCTATACTGTAGGACAGTCGTTCTCAACCAGGGGCAATTTGTCCCTCAAAGAGGCATTTCACAATATATGGAGATATTTTTAGTTGTCACAACTTGGGGAGAGAAAAGGTAGTACAACTTAATCTACTGTATAAAGGACAGAGATGCTGCTAAACATACTACAATACAAGGACACCCTCATGACAAAGAATTATGTGGTCCAAAATGTCAGTAATGCCAAAGTTGAGAAACCTGTTGCAGAGTTCTAAGAGGAGAATTGGGCAGCTTACGTTTCAAATTACAACCTGGAAGGTTTGTATAAAATGCTATAGATCTTAGCTGAATTGTCACTTTTATAAAAATTAGTATATATATATATACACACACACATACATGTTCTCCTTACACTCAACTGTATCCCACCTGTTCTCCTCCTCACCTCATACCTGAAGATAGATCTGCCTCTGTCTTATCTGCCTTAGAGAAACTCTGGCCTGGATTTCATCATCGCAGAACACTGGAAAGCCTTTCCTGACTTGATTTTGATGACATCTAGCTTGCAACCTGATGTTTTTTCTACAGACTGATAGTTTATGTCCTTTCACAGCTGCTCTAAACTTATCACCTAAACATTCTAATAAAGCATATTATTTACATGACACATCAGCTGAATTAAAATAAATCTCTTTACATAGCTCTAGTTCTAACTAGTATTATACCATTGATAACAACTGTGTTGCTCTAATTACTCATTAAGGGTTGAAATATAAAATAGGAGCAATTTTAAAACTAAACATTTTTACTAATACTTTGGTCTATAATTAATGCATTCATACAATCAAACAACTGGAATAAACTACGAGATTATCTAGTCCAACTCCCACATTTCACAGATAAAGAAATTGATATGCAGTTTCTTTCTTTCTGTTTTTGAGACAGAGTCTGGCTTTGTTGCCCAGGCTGGAGTACAGTGGTGCAATCTTGGCTCACTGAAGCCTCAGCCTCTTGGGATCAAGTGATCCTCCCACCTCAGCCTCCCGAGTAGCTGGGACTATGAGGTGTGTACTACCACACCCGGCCATTAAAAAAAAAAACTGTAGAGATGGGTCTCACTATGTTGCCCAGGCTGGTCTCAAACTCCTGGACTCAAGTGCTCCTCCTGCCTTGGTCTCCCAAAGTGCTGGGATTAATAGGCAAGAGCCATCACACCCGGCCAAGGCTCAGTTTCTTTAAGTGACTTTTCAAAGCCAAAAAACTAGGTGGTAGCTGAGCAAGGACTAGAACTCTAAGCTCCCATGTCTTAGTACAAAACTCTTTAAGTTAAAAAAAATTTTTTTCAAAAGAGCCAGAACTGTTAAAATAAGACATTCCAATGAATTTTTATAGAAGAAGATATAAGAATCATAAATGTAATTATGATAAATTCTAAATGTATTGCAAATATTAATATAGACACATATACCAAAATACACAAAAATACTTTCAGGCCTTTTTCTCAAGTATGTTGTCATTTATTAAATAACAAAAATACATATCATTAAATTGACTTCACACTAGCATAAATTCTAGAATGTATTTTTAAAAGTCTAAAATACATAGCATGAAAAAGATTAAAATCTATTACCAATTATGATTATAATGTGCTGAATCTGAATTTCTTATGAAGATATCATTATACTACTCAATCAAATTAGAAAAAAAAGAACTATAGTACAAGTGTGGTTTTCTTTGTAGTCTAATAATAGTATACAATTTCTACAATTTTTAATCCTATAATATGCAGTAACATTTTCTTTTTCGAAAAATTCTTATCAGTGAATACAGCATGCAGTTAATAAAGAAAAATAATAATCTGCCACCCACTGGATCAACATGGAAGCAAATTTCCTGATTAACTTGCTTTAAACCTCTTCCAAAAACAAACAACTACTACTAAAGCCAACCTCATTCTTGTCTACTTATTAAAAATATTAACATTAAAAACATTAATCTCATATGATGCTTTTAATTATCTTAATCTTCACAGTTATCAGGCAAGATTATGCATTTACCAAAAAGAAAAACATTTTCAAATACGCAAATATGGGTGAAAACTGGATAGATCATTTCTAACAATCAGATATAACTAAAATAATAATTAAATTATTTAGGTAACATTAAGCTCATTTGAAAGATATCCTTCTTAATGACTTATGGTCTCAATGGCAAACATTATAAATTCAGTACTATATTTTAATGCTTAAAAAAATCTTAACTACGCTACTATTTGTCAATGTCTTGACTTACCTCGGTCTTGTTTTAGGTAAATGTGTAAGTTGTTTCCAACAATTTGTTGTGACATTATGAATCCAACCATCACCTGCAATATTATGGCAGTTAAGAAATTAAGATGAGGTCTTTGAGATACAATTTTAATTTTCCCCCAATTTATTATGCTACATTTATATGACTCTCTTTTCTGAGTGCACCTATTTTATCATAAAAATTTTCAAACACTTACAAAAGTAGAGTTACCATGACAATGAAATTCCACATATCGCAGATTCGACAGCTATCAAGACTTTGCTACATGTGCTCCACTTGCTCCACTTATCTTTTTGTTATTCTTATTGCTTAATTTTTCTAAATGAAATCCTAGATCTCCTATCATTTTCCCCATACATACTTCAGTATGTATCACTGAAAAAAAAGGACATTTTTTACATAACCACAACGCCATTACCACAGTCAACCAAGCTAAAAAAACTTTATTGGGATCATCTAATATCCATATGACCAAATCTTAAACTGAAACAGAATCTTTAAGGGAGAAAATTGACTAGATTATGAGTCAGGACATTAAATTTCCCATAGATCAATGACCAAAAATGAAAACAGAAACTAAAAACACTAGCGATCATGGAGATATGATGTTAAACAACCCCTACTGAAATGTACAGATGTTAGTTTTTTTTGTTAGATTCCAAATCTCTTTTAATTAAAAATCTCACAAATTGAAGAAGTATAATAATATGCAAGAATAACTAACATCTCCTACTAGGAACTGTTGTTTCTCCAACTAACTTCTGGAATTTGTTTGGTGGCCGTTCTGACTGCCACACACACAGCTGATGCTCAATAAACTTTTGTTTAAAAATAGTTGTTTCCAGACCCTAATATAGAATTATAGAAATGTTTTAATAGTATATAATGTTTCTTAATGAAAACATCTCTAGCCATAGAAAACTTCTGGGTTAAGAAAATAGACAACAGCCAGGCACAGCGGCTCATGGCTGTCATCCCAGCACTTTGGGATGCTGAGGCGGGTGGATCATGAGGTCAGGAGTTCGAGACCAGCCTGGCCAACATGGTGAAACCCCATCTCTACTAAAAATACAAAATTCAGCTGGGCATGGTGGTGGGTGCCTGTAATCCCAGCTACTCGGAAGGCTGAGGCAGAACAATCGCTTGAATCTGGGAGGCAGAGGTTGTAGTGAGCCAAGATCGCGCCACTGCACTCTAGCCTGGGTGACAGAAGACTCCGTCTAAAAAAAAAAAAAAAGAAAATAGAAAACACAAAACATCTAACATGCCAAATTAAGAAGCTGACATTCCTGGTCAGGTGTCTATCCTGATGCCACAATTTTACTGCTGAAAAAAAAAACTGCATTCCAAAACGAATAGCCACTGGGACCAGCAGTGATAGGAGCTTAAAAAAACCTAGCTAAACACTTTCCTCCACAGTTCGGAAACAAAAAGAGAAGGAACTGGGTTTCCTACTTTATATTTCCAGGGCCTTCTAAGAAAGGCTGTTCTTCTAACCCCCTAGCCTGGAGTACAGCACAAGCAAACAGTGCAAGCATCCTAACCTACAGTACAAGCATCTGGATCAAAAACAGCAGACATGGAATCACAGAATATAATAGTGGAAAGGGGCTTTATTACATCTAGCTTCAATCACCCTTCCTCTTCTCTCTCCTTAGAAAACATGGGAACGTGGAGAGTCAAGGGTACAAAAGCAAAAACGTCACAATTCATGCAAGAAAACAGCTGAGGATAAAGGCAAACGAGAAAAACCGGAAAAAAGGAAGATGTACTTTACTGTAAGTACGGAATACAATGAATAAAAAAGAATGAGATAATAATTACAGGCTAACTTTAATCAACTTACTTAATGGGATATTATCTGCACTTAGTCCACCACATAGGAAAAGTTTATCATCAGCTATTGGTGTTAAAGTATGCCATGACCGATGTTTTGGGCTTTCTCCATTAATAGTAATCCTGTGGCAAGGGGAAAAAGAAGTCTAGGTACTATGTATGTTACTAAAAAGAAAAGCTTTTAATCTTAGATCTTAAAAAAAAAAATTGCCCTCACTGTCCCCCAAAAAAGAGCTGATTTTATTAGTCCCACTTACATGAATATTTTTAAAACATTATTAAATTCTTAGATGAATTTAAACAAATCTTTCCATTTAATGTCCATTCCACCTGGTTACAGAGTGAAAATAAAAGTCAATTCTCTGTTAATTCACAATGCATACTCAGCATCATTTTTATTGGCAACTCAGCTGCTTCCTCAGTTTTTCAACACATTTTTTTTCACGTCTATAACTTTTTACTGTTGTTTCAAGGTTAACTTTGTGTTTTTAGCTGATTTCCCCAAGGACATTATGGGTTTTTATATTGTTGTTTTTACTTTGATCTACTTCTAGAATTTCCCAAAGCATTATCTTCCTCTGAAAATGCTAGCTATTCTAACTTCAAAATAAAAGCATGCAAGCCATTCCAGATCCAGGGTAAACCTCTAAGGATTTCTTAAAAAATAAAATACATAAAAACAAGGCCAGGCACAGTGGCTCACTTCTGTAATTCCAACACTTTGGGAGGCCAAGGCAGGAGGATTACTTGAGCCTAGGAGCTGGAGAGACCATCCTCGGCAAAATGGAGACAGTCTCTTAAAACAAAACAAAACAAAATAACAAGAATAATCACAATCATAATAGGGACATTTAAAAGAGATGGGGCATGAAAAATAAAAACATAAGCATAAATTAGAACCAAAAGAATTTAATTCAGTAAGTGAGAAAATACCATTCTTCCACAGTCTGAAATGTTCTAGAATAACAAAGGCCATTTTTGGAAGATGTAATTTTTTTTTTTTTTTTGAGATGGAGTTTTGCTCTTGTTGCCCAGGTTGGAGTGCAATCGTGCAATCTCAGCTCACTGCAACCTCCGCCTTCCGGGGTTCAAGTAATTCTCCTGCCTCTACCTCCCGAGTAGCTGGGATTATAAGCATCCACCACCATGCCTGGCTGTTTTTGTGTTTTCAGTAGAGATGGGATTTCACCATGTTGGCCAGGCTGGTCTAGAACTCCTGAACTCAGGTGATCCACCCACCTCAGCCTCCCAAAGTGCTGGGGTCACAGGCATGAGCCACGGTGCCTGGCCAACATTTTGGTTTTAAAACATTCAACAATAATAAAAATAGTTCTTTAAAAAGGAGAGCTCTTCTATAATTTTGTACCCCAGCAATAAGAAATAGTAATTTGCTATGTATCTTTTCAGATTTTAATGCATAAACATATTTCTTAAAAATAAATACATCAGATCACATACCCTGTAATTTTTTTTACGTAACCATGAAATATGGTTTCCTGTGGTAATAGAAGCATGGCAGCCCACTGGGCAAATGTACCATGATGTAAACAATCCCCACTGGTGGATATGGGGGTTAACCTCAAGTTTTGGCTTTTATAAATAATGTTGCAATGAACATACCCTGTCTAATCATTGCCTTCAGAAAAACTGAGCTATAAACATATTGTCAGACTGTCTTGTAGAAAACCTGTATCAATCTACACTCCCAACAATTTTGTTACATCCTAGCACTTACCGGTCATTATAACTATTTATATCCGACAAGTGAAAAATTACTTTTGTTTCTATTTCTTCCATAATCTATGAGGTTGAACATCTTTTAAAAATAATTTTTAACTATTTCTTTTGTGAGTTGTTCATGCATGTTCTTTGTCCACTTTTCTATTGGATTATTTGTCTTTTTTGTTTTTACTGATTTACTGAGTCCTTGTGGATCTTTGCCCTGGTCTCTCTCTCTTAAAAATATTGCAAATATTGTTTTGTTGTTTGCATTTACACTTTGCCTTTTAATTGTTTTGTGGTACATTTTTCTATAGAGAAATTAATTTTTAAGTGGTCTTATCAATCAGTCTTTTCATTTATGAATTTTGAGTTCATATCATCTTTACAAAGCTTTCTCCAGGCCAAGATTTTAAAGATAATCTGCTATATTTTCTTCTGAGACTTTCATGGTTTTATTTTTAATGGTATTTATACTTTGGAATACTACATAGCTCTGATTCTATCTCATTACATGAAATGCCAAGTGGATAGCTAAATATATTTGCTATTGTTAAATATATATTATGAGCTACAAATAAAATCTGACTTTACTCCATTATCTGTTCGCCTGAGATGATCCCATTCAATCACTTCTTCATTTCTTCTACTGATCAGCCCTCAAAGAAAACTTAGTATAAAACCAGTACTTTAATCTAATTTCAGCTGTTAGTATTTTCACGTTTTATCTTGTTTGGTTGAGGAACAAACTCTATTTAAATCTATACAGTCCTTGCTTAGACATACAATCTGAAGGGAAAAAATACCAGTTCAGTTTTAGAGATCCACATTTGGATTACGGACACATACAGACACACACACATGCCTATAGATTAAAATGTACTTAGACTTCAAACTTACCTTCCAGACCAAGTCCAGGTGTCTAGGTTTAGATAGTGCAAATCATTCATCCTAGTTTGCTAAAATAAAAGTGTATTACATTGGTCAGTGTTTCACATCTTTCAACAGCTAAAATTTTTCTTTTAAAATAAGTTCAGATTAAAAATAGACTATCTCTATTTTACTTAACATGAGAAGTTTAAATATTGGAAAACAATGCTAAGCATTAATACGACTGACACAAAGCTCCCAAATCAATGTGTCAAAGAGGAAAGGAAGAAATGGGTTTAAATTCACAGACTTTAGATTATAAGAAATTAATTTTTTCTGATACTGCACAGAAGTGAAGGATTCTCTTCATTAAAATATGATTTATAATCATCTATGATTGTTCATGTATGGTCTGTTTAAGAAACAGAAGATAAGTGTTAGTACTGAATGCCATTTTAATCCCTAGATAATATGAATATTCACTTATTCCCCAAATCAGAGGATAAATTTTTATAAGGAGAACTGTACATAAAAATACCATTTCCATTAAAAACACTAACCAAAACACGTCCGCCAAATACATAACCCTTATTTCCAAGAACTGCACACGTATGCGCGGCCCGTGGCTGTGGTGGAACTCCACCCTGCAAGTAGAAATCAGAACAAATTGCAAAGACTTGAAATATATATAATAAAGTTACATTCCGATGCTCAGTATGAGAAATTCTTAACCACTAAGTTATCATTACCTATGTAATTCCATTAAAAATCGCTAATGCAAAAGTTTATTCTAAATAGTAATAATTATAGACAAATACTATTCTTCAGAATAAATTTTATTCTCCCTGATCTTTACTTTTGAAAATGTTTTTCTTCTATTTGACACTATTTAGCAAAATAAGGTTTCACGTAAATTTTTGCTTGAAATACTGTATAAAGATTTTAAAATCAAATTTTAAAATTTTTTATGTCTCCCTCTCTCTTTCTCTCTCTCACACACACAGATACTATTAGAAGTGAGCAGTGCATAATGCGATTATCTCAGAAACTACAAAATTTAAAATGGTCCCCAAACTCTTGGTGCCTCAAATTTACAACAAGAACTTCACTCTTGGCTTAAGCCAGACAGTGCTCTTAATATTAATTGATAACACTTCTCTACACTTTATTTTGAATAAATATAGCAGATCTTTTCTTCAGAGAAGTTTTGTTTTGTTTTTGAGACAGAGTCTTGCTCTGTCACCAAGGCTGGACTGCAGTGATGTGATCTTGGCTCACTCCCACCTCCATCTCCTGGGTTTATGTGATTCTTCTGCCTCAGCCTCCTGAGTAGCTGGGATTACAGGCAGGCAACATCAGGCCCAGCTAATTTTTGTATTTTTAGTAGAGATGGGGTTTTGCTTTGTTGCCCAGGCTGGTCTCAAACTCCTGGTCTCAATCAATCTGCCTGTCTCAACCTCCCAAAGTGCTTGGATTACAGGTGTGAGCCACCACACCAGCCTAGAGAGGTTTTTAATTGGTGGAAAAAGCAAGTATCACAGGTAGATGAATGAATAAAATTTGAGGGAAGAATCTTCTGCATAATTTCTGTGTTTTCATGGTGGGTGCCTTTATGTATGTATTTTAATTCCAAGTGCTGAAAGAACCTGATATTTTCAGCTCACCAGCTACTCAAAGTGGGTATAGGCTGTTAAAGCTCTGCATCAAGGAGAACCACTTGAACCTGGGAGGCGAAGGTTGTGGTGAGCCAAGATCGTGCCATTGCACTACAGCCTGGGCGACAAGAGTGAAATTCCATCACACACACACACACACACACACACACACGCTCTGCATCCAATATCATAACTTCCTAAACTTTTCAGGCTTATTGAATAACTGTGCTGTGGTCATGTGGTCAACTTGGTTAAAAAATAATTCAGATACTACCTATATAACACTTAAAGGAGAACCATTTAAGAATGTTGGTTCCCAGCTGGGTACAGAGGCTCACGCCTGTAATCTCAGCACTTTGGGAGGCCAAGGTAGGCCGATCACGAGGTCAAGAGATCAAGACCCTCCTGGCCAACATGGTGAAACCCCGTCTCTACTAAAAATACAAAAATTAGCTGGATCTGGTGGTGTGCACCTGTAATCCCAGCTACTTGGGAGGCTGAGGCAGGACAATCACTTAAAACCGGGAGGCAGAGATTGCAGTGTGCTGAGATCGCACCACTCCACTCCAGCGTGGGGAAAGAGCGAGACTCAGTCTCCAAAAAAAAAAAAAAAGAATTTTGGTTCCCAGCTTTTCCAGCGAAACAAAATTTTTGTTATTACCCCAGGCTTGATCTGAAATTCTGGAAGAATTCTACTATATAGATGACAATAGATGAACACTGGAAATCTGAAATTTATTGCCTGGAGAAACAGCATGCAGAGAATAGCCAAACTGTAACACTAATTTGCATAGAATTTCCCATCATTTCCATGAACAGAAGTTGGACTGTAAGGAATTCTGGTTTTCCTATGATCCATGTTAGAGGAAAAAAATAAAAAGGGAATTCTGGTCATATATTTGTATTAGTAGACGCATATGTAACTGCGCATATATGACCTGCTTAGCATTCCACTCTGTTCAACTCTGGTAAGCTTATCATTCACAATACCCTGCTCTCCCTAGCAATGAACATGTGACTCAAGACTGACCAATCATCCCTTTGGCATCAGGGATTGCTGTAAACAGTGGGAACATGCCCAAGCAGAGGCAGTCCTTTTCTAAGACTAATATAAAAACGCTAAGAGAGTACAATACAAATAACTGCTTGTGTAGCCAGGACCATATTCCCTTCTAAATGAGCCAGTGTGACTGCCATAGAATGAAACAAGCACACAAACAGAAGCAGAGAAAAGCAGACAGAAAGTATTGCAAGGATGCTGGGTAACCTGCTCTGGTTCCTGAGGCCCTGGTCCCTGCGGCTCTTCCTTGTACTTTGTGAGCCATTCCAACATGCTTTCCAGCTATGTAAGAATTCATTATTGCTTAAATTAATTTGAATTTGTGTTTGGTCACTAACAAATGAAAGAATACTAATCATGTATTTTTTTCATGCCATAATTGCATGTACCTCTGAATTCAAGGGTATATAAAACATGCGCTTTGTTATAAAAGGATTTTTAAAAATAAGCCTTTTTAATAAAGATTTTTAAAAGTAAAAAAGATGACGGCACCCCATTAAATTTTTTTTTTTCTAGAAAACTTCAGCTGACATGGAGAAGAATATGCAATTTGTTTGTTTGTTTGTTTGAGAGATGGGGTTTCACTATGTTGCCCAAGCTAGAATGCAGCGGAGTGCAGTGGCTATTCACAGGTGCGATTGTAGCATACTACAGCCTCGAACTCCTGGACCCAAGTGAGACTCCTGCCTCAGCCTCCTGAGAAGTTAGGACTGAAGGTGCCATCTATGGCTCTGATGTTTTTCTTTTCTTTTTCTTTTTTTGAGATGGAGTTTCTCTCTTGTTACCCAGGCTGGAGTACATGGCGCGATCTCGGCTCACTGCAACCTCTGCCTCCTGACTTCAAGCAATTCTCCTGCCTCAGCCTCCCAAGTAGCTGGGACTACAGGCGCATGCCACCATGCCCAGCCAATTGATGTTTTTCTTAAAGCTATTAAAGTACTCAAGAGAACTACTTAGTATGTGATTACACACCAAATTACAAAAATCCAAATAACAGGCTGGGTGTGGCGGCCTGTAATGCCTGTCATCTCCACACTTTGGGAGGCTGAGGCGGGTAGATCACTTGAGGTCAGGAGATCAAGACCAGCATGGCCAGCATGGTAAAACTCTATCTCTACTAAAAATACAAAAATGAGCTGGGTGCAGTGGCTCACACCTGTAATCCCAGCACTTTGGGAGGCTGAGGCGGGCAGATCATGAGGTCAGGAGATGGAGACCATCCTGGCCATGGTGAAACCCCGTCTCTACTAAAATATAAAAAAAAAAATTAGCCGGGTGTGATGGCACATGCCTGTAGTCCCAGCTACTCAGGAGCCTGAGGCAGAGGAATTGCTTGAATCCGGGAGACAGAGGTTGCAATGAGCCAAGATCATGCCACTGCACTCCAGCTTGGCAAAAAGAGCAAGATTCAATCTCAAAAAAAAAAAAAAATTAGCCAGCCATGGTGGCCTGCGTCTGTAGTCCCAGCTACTCAGGAGGCTGAGGCAGGAGAACCGCTTGAACCCAGGAGGCAGAGGTTGCAGTAAGTTGAGATTGTGCCACCACACTCCAGCCTGGGCGACAGAGCAACACTCTGTCTCAAAACAAAACAAGCCAGGCGTGGGGCTCAAGCCTGTAATCCCAGCACTCTGGGAGGTTGAGGCAGGTGGATCACCTAAAGTCAGGAGTTCGAGACCAGCCTGACCAATATGGTGAAACCTCATCTTTAAAAAAAAAAGAATTAAAAAAAAAAAAACACAACCCCAAAATCCAAATAACATAGTAAAAAATCAATTTTTAAATATAAGTATATAAATACCAAGATAACTTTTTATAACACTTACTTTAATTTCTGGTTGAAACCAAGTCTGTGTCTTTGTGTCAAATACATGGACATCATTATGCCATCCCCAGAATATCTGCTCTTCCTAAAAGATAAATTTTTTAAATATCTAAAAGCTTTAATAATGTTTACATTATTATTACAGTTTTCTCACATATTTACTGGTAAAATAATAGATACCTTACAAAAATAGAGTTAAGTGTTACCATTGTCATAAAGGTAATACATACACAGATGCCTCCCAAAGCATGGTCCCCAGACCAGCAGCACTGCCTGGCAACTTTCCTTCTCACTGTATCGTTTGCAGTGAATCATAATTTTACTTGCTGACAATCTTTCAATATTCTCAAAGGATTATCTTTTTTAAAATTGCAGAGGGCAGAATGATATTTACATTTTAAAATATGTTTTCTTGAAGTACATGCTCAGAACTTTTCATTTTTGCTGTAATAAACTTTAGAGGGTCATGATTTCTTTTTCTGAAACTTCCAATCACTTCTACTTCACCAAACAATTTGTTCTTATAAACTTATGACCACTCTCTTCTTTATCTCCTAAGATATAAAATTCTTCGTCAGCAAGGCAAAGAGTTAGCAGCTATACTGTATTTAGCATCTCCCAGGGTGCTGAAATCCTCTACCACTACTCCAGATGATCTCCGTGCCAGTTTTATACTCTATGTCAGATCACTAGAGGTCAGGAGCTCGAGACCAGCATGGCCAACATGGCAAAACTCCGTCTCGACCAAAAATACAAAAATTACCCAGGCGTCAGAAATACATAATTTATTTTTGTGAGGTCTTGTCAAGCAAGTCAAATTAGCTAAACCATTTACTTAGTTTAGAATCTATTTTTTAATTTATTTGTATTGAAACAGGGTCTTGCCATGTTGCCCAGGCTGGTCTCAAACTCCTCGGTACAAGTGATCCTTCTGCCTCAGCCTCCCTAGTAGCTGGGATAATAGGAACATGCCACCACACCCAGCTCATTTAGAGTCTAAATGAAAAAAAAAAAAAAACCCGTGTGTGTTCCAGAAACTTCAGAACATGATAATTAGCTTAGTGACTGTATTATAGGAGAAAAAATTTGAGTTATTTCACTGATGGGTAAAAACACTAAATATAAATAGAAGCTATAATCCTGAAAATTATCAGCAATACTTTAAGTAGCAAAGATTTAATGATATGTCATTTCTAAAACTCAAAAACCACATAGAAACATGGGGAATTTAAAAAAATACCCATATACAAAGCAATATACATAAAATGTGTGTGTGCATATATATACACACATATATATTTATACATACATATATATGTATTTACATTAATAATGTAGAATAAGATATGCTAGTAGAAGGTAAAGCTACTACGGCTACATGGTGGTAGGATCGATGGTTTTTTAAATTATCTGTTTAAAAATTTTATATTTGTAATTCATAACTTCTTTAACGAATAATGATTAATAATGATTTATTGTCTAATCAGTAACAATAAGTAGAAAAATTAATATCACTACCAACTCACTCACTCTTATCTGGAGGCCAGTCTGACGTATGAATAATTCTAGCGGACGTATCTAAAAAGAGGTGTATGTCAACAATACCTATTGTGGTTAAATACGAACACAATTTTTCCAAGTTCCACTAAAGCCTCTACTTATCTAACAGAAGCAGGTATGTGTGATTAATAAGAAATTACTCTGCCAATAGCCACGAAAGTTAATACCACTAGATGAGATACCTTTTCCCAAACGGATCCCAATGTTAAAGAGAGAAAACACATTTTTTCATCGTGTCAATTATGACAAATTGGTAGCTCCCAAAATGAGAAAGACTAGGCTCATTATTTCTAAGATGTTAAGGCTATATTGAACTGGAGGAAAATGTAAACAGTGATTACTCTCTTACCCAAGATGCATCATGAACATCAAAACAGTCTTGGAGTTCACTGTGTCTCCTACACCCATAACCACCAAAATATATTAGTCTGAAAAACAAATACAAAAGGACACACTTGAGAAATTCTGTTTCCAGTTTGTTCGTAGAAAACTGAAAAAGATTCTCTCACCTTAACAACTCAAACACAAAAACACAGTTTAAAAAGAACAAAGAGCAGAAGGAACAGAGAGACCTAAATAAACCAATTACAGAAAGTGATAACCTCTCAATGGGACAGAAGAGACCCACAGCTGCTTTTATTCCTGGTATAACAGCAGGAGGAAGAATCCAGCACATACAGGGCTTGTAAGAAGAAACTACTCAAATTTTTAACAGCTACATATATATTGGCATGGCAAATCAGATTAAAAAAAAATTTTTTTGAGACACGGTTTCCCTCTGTCACTTAGGCTGGAGTGCAGTGGCATGAACGTGTTCTCGACACTGCAACCTCCACCTCCACAGTTGAAAATGTCTAGAAAATCTCAGTGCTCAAATATGGGGCCCTCGTAAAGGAAAGTAGTGTCCCAAAACATTTGAAGCCAGTGGTAAAAATCAAACTAAAACTACAACAAGGCCCAAACACAAATCACCTGCAGATTAGATGGACTCAACTCTTACTTTAGCAACTTGAAAAGAAGAAAGGGCATGTCCCTTTCTGAAGATAAATATAATTTATTCTAATCTTTACTGTTCTTTCAGATAGAAGATCTGGCATATAATAAAAAAAAAAAAACTACAGGGAGGCTGAGGCAGGCAGATTGCTTGAGGCTACGAGTTTGAGATCAGCCAGGGCAACATAAGGAGACCTTGTCTCCACAAGAAATGAAGGAAGGAAGGAAGGAGGGAGGGAGGGAAGGAAGGAAGGAAGGAAAGGGGGAGGGGGAGGGAGGAAGTGGGGGAAGGAGGGAGGGAGGGAGGAGCATACCTGTAGTCTTAGCTACTCAGGTGGCTGAGGTGGGAAGATTGCTTGAATTCAGAGTTTAAGGTTGCACTAAGTTACGATCACACCACTGCACTCCAGCCTGAGTCTGAGTGAGACCTTGTCTCAAAACATGAAAATTACAAAATACACAAAAAGGCACAAAAAAGTGGCCAATGATCATGAGAAAAGACTCAATATAAACAGACTCAGAGGTGGTCTAGATACTGAAATTATCAGAAAGGGCCTTTAAAAAAGCTTTTTTTTTTTTTTTTTGAGATGGAATCGCTCTGTCACCCAAGCTGGAATGCAGTGGTGTAATCTAGGCTCACTGCAACCTCTGCCTCCTGGGTTCAAGTAATTCTCCTGCCTCAGCTTCCTGAGTAGCTGGGATTACAAGTGTCTGCCACCAAGCCCAGCTAATTTTTGTATTTTTAATAGAGATAGGGTTTCACCATCCTGACCAGGCTGATCTTGAACTCCTGACCTCGTGATCCACCCGCCTTGGCCTCCCAAAGTACTGAGATTACAGGTGTGAGCTACTGTGCCTGGCATAAAAAAAAAAAAAGGCTCTGATGAGGATACCAGTAGCAGAAAAATGTGGACAAAAAGCAGGAAGAAACGGATAATTTCAGCAAAGACATAGAACCATAAACAAGAACTAAATGGAAATGCTAAAAATGGAAAATAAGATGTCAGAACTAAAAAATTCAATAAATAGATTGAACAGCAAACTTTTTAAAACGATTTCCTTCCAGGAACTTGATAATTAACAGCAAACTTAACACAGCAATGGAAAAGATCAGCAAACTTGAAGACAAGTCAGTAGATCAATAAAAAATATCCAAATTAAAACACAAAAGGAAAGAATGGGAAGAAAAGAAAGGTAGCCAAAACTTTGTGGAACAATATCAAAATGGTCTAACATGCATGTAATGGGAGACTCAGAAGGGGAGACAAAGAAAGATGGAGAAGAAATATTTGATAATTTAATTACTAAGAAACTGATGGAAGATATCAAACTACAAATCTAAGAAGCTAAGCATACTCCAAGTAAGATAAATACAAAGTAACTACACCAAGGCATATTTAATCAAATTATTGAAGGGCAAAAATACAGAACAGGTAAAGAAAAAAAAGACATATACAGAGAAACAAAAACACAAATGAGAGTAAATTTGTCACAAAAAAATATGGAAGCCAGGCTGGGCAGAGTAGGTCACACCTGCAATACCAGCAGTGTGGAAGGCTGAGGCAGGAGGACTGCTTGAACCCCAGAGTTTCAGGTCACCCTGGGCAACATAGTTAAGACCCCCATCTCTACAAAAAATTACAAAAAGGCCAGGCATGGTGGCTCATGCCTGTAATCCCAGCACTTTGGGAAGCTGAGGCAGGCAGATCACCTGAGGTGGGGAGTTTGAGACCAGCCTGACCAACATGGAGAAACCCTGTCTCTACTAAAAATGAAAAATTAGTCAGGCCTAGTGGCACATGCCTGTCTATAATCCCAGCTACAAGGGAGGCTGAGGCAGAAGAATCGCCTGAATCTAGGAGGCAGAGGTTGTGGTGAGCTGAGATAATGCCACTGCACTCCAGCCTAGCAACCAGAGTGAAACTCCATCTCAAAAAAAAAAAAAATAAGCTGGGTGTGGTGGCAGGCACTTGTATTGCCAGCTACTTGAGATGAGGAAGGAGGAATGCTTGAGCCCACAAGTTTGAGGCTACAGTGAGCCATGACTGCATCACTTCATTTCAGTCTGGGTGGGTGACAGAATAAGACCATCTCTACAAAAAAAAAAAAAAAAAAGGAAGGAAAGAAAAAGAAAACTGGCTGGGCAGCACAGTGGCTCACACCTGTAATCTCAGCACTTTGGGAGGCCAAGTTGGGTGGATCACCTGAAGTCAGGAGTTCAAGACCAGCCTGACTAAGATTGTTAAACCCCACCTCTACTAAAAATACAAAATTAGCTGGGTGTGGTGGTGCATGCCTGTAATCCCAGCTACTCAGGAGGCTGAGACAGGAGAATCACTTGAACCTGGGAGGCAGAGGTTGCGGTGAGCCAAGATGGTGCCATTGCACTCCAGCCTGGGCAACAAGAGCAAAATTCCATCTCAAAAAAAAAAAAAAAAGAAAAAAAAAAGAAAAAAGAGAAGGAAAAATGGAGTCCAAAAAGCTATGCAATAAAATCTGTAAAGTGCTGAAAGAAAAAAAAAATCCTGTCAACCAAAATGGTCAGGAAAGAAATAAGAGAAATGAGAAATTATCCTGAGACAGATGAAAATATAAACATAACAAAACTTAGGAGATGCAGCAGAAGGCAGGGCTCAGAGGAAAATTTATAGCTGTAAATGCCTATATTAAAAATAAAAAACCTCAAATCCATAACATAACTGTACAAGTTAAGGAACTAGAAAGACAAGAACAAGCTAAACTAACAGAGAGCAGAAGGAAAGAAATGACAAAGGTTAGAGGGGAAATAAAATAGTGAATAGAAAAACAACCAAGAAAAACGACAGGCCGGGTGGGGTGGCTCACACCTGTAATCCCAGCACTTTGAGAGGCCAAGGTGGGAGGATCACTTGAGGTGAGGAGTTCGAGACTAGCCTGGCCAACACAGTGAAACTGTGTCCCTACTAAAAATACAAAAATGTTAGGCGGGTGTGGTGGCAGGTTCCTGTAATCCCAGCTACTTGGGAGGCTAAGGCAGTAGAATCACTTGAACCCAGGAGGCAGAGGTTGCAGAGAGGCGCAATTGTGTCACTGCACTCCAACCTGGGCAACAAAGTGAGACTATGTCTCAAAAAAAAAAAAAAAAAAAAAAAGAGAGAGACAGAAAAACAAAAGCTGATCCTTTTAAAAGATCAACAAAATTGGCAAATGCTTAGACAGCTGGACTAAGAAAAAAGAGCGAAGATTCAAATTACTAAAATCAGAAGTGAAGAAGTAATATTACTACTGATACTACAGAATAAAAAGGATGACAAAAGAATACTATGCTGGGCATGGTGGCTCACACCTGTAATCCCAGTACTTTGGGAGGCTGAGGTAGGCAGATTGCCTGAGTCAGGAGTTCAAGACCAGCCTGGCCAACATGGTGAAACCTTGTCTCTAAAAATACAAAAAAATTAGCTGAGCATGGTGGTGTGCACCTGTAGTACCAGCTGCTTGGGAGGCTAAGGTAGGAGAATCATCTGAGCCTAGGAGGTTGAGACTGCAGTAAACCAAGATAGGGCCACTACACACATGCCCGGGCAACCACAGTGAGACCTTGTCTCAAAAACAAACAAACAAACAGAATACCATGAAGAAGGTTACGTCAACAAGTTGGATAACCTAGATGAAACAGAAAACTTCCTGGAAAGACCCACACCACAAAATATATCTCAATGCCAGGCATGGTGGTTCATGCCTGTAATCCTAGCAATTTGGGAGGCTGTGATGGAAGGATCATTTGAAGCCAAGAGTCTGAGACCAGCCTGGTAACATAACGAGACCCCATCCCTACATCCCTACAAATAATAAAAATCTTAGTCAGGTATTGTGGCATGTGCCAGTAGTCCCAGCTACTCAGGAAGCTGAGGTAGGAGGACTACTTGAGGGTTCAAGGAGTTCAAAGCTACAGTGAGTCATGACAGCAGCACTGCACTCCAGCCTGGGCAACAGAGAAAGACCCTGACTCTTATAAAAACAAAAACAAAAAATATATCTCAAGAAGAAATAGAAAATCTGAATAAACCTGTAACAAGTAAGACAACTGAATCAGTAATCTAAATAAACCCTCCCAAGAAAGAAAAGTCCAAGATCAAATGGCTTCAAATACCAAATATTTAAAAAAGAATTAACACCAATCCCACTTCAGTTCTCCCAAAAAAAAAAAAAAAAAAAAAAAGATGAGGAAAGAATACTTCCTAACTTAGTTTGAGGCTAGCATTACCCTGATATCAAAGCAAGACAAACAAAATAAAACTAAATATATATGATAAGGGATCAATACCCAGAATACATAAAGTACTACTGCAACTTAACATCAAAAAGGCAGACAACTCATTTTTTTTAAATGAGTAAAGGATCTGAATAGACATTTCTCCAAAGAAGATACGCAAATGTTCAATAAGCATATGAAAAGACAACCAACATCATTAGTCATTAGGAAAATACAAATCAAAACCACAATAAAACACCATTTCACATCTGCTAGCATAGCTATTATTAAACACACACACACACTCAAAGTAAGCATAGGTGAGGATGTGGGGAAACTGGAACCCTTGTACCTTGCTGGTGGGAAAGTAAAATAGTATAGTCATTATGGAAAATAGATGGTGGTTCCTCAAAAACTTAAACATAGACTCACTAAATGACCCAGCAGTTCTATTCTTATATATATACTCAAAAGAATGGAAAATTGATCAAACAAAGTTATATGCCAGTGTTCATAGCAGCATTATTCACAATAGCCAAAAGGTGGAAACAACACAAGCATCTTGCTACATATAAATAGCTAAACAACATGTGGTATATACATACAGTGGAATATTACTCAGCCATAAAAAGGAATAATACATGCTACAACATAATGCACCTTGAAAACATTATGTCAAGTGAAATAAGCCAGACAAAAAGAACAAATATTTTATGATTCAACTTTTATGAAATACCTATTATTTGACTATTCACAAATTATTAAAGACAGAAAGAAAATCAGAGGTCATCAGGGGTTGGAAAGAAGGGAGAATGGGGAGATATTGCTTAATGGGTACAGAATTTCTGTTTGGAGTAATTAAAAAGTTTGGAAGTAGGTACTGGTGATGGTTGCACAACATTATGAAGTAATTAGTGCCACTGAATTGTATACTTAATAGAGTTAAAATGAAAAAGTGTAGAGATATTTATTTATTTTTGAGTTGGAATTTCACACTTGTTGTCCAGGCTGGAGTACAGTGGCACAATCTCAGCTCACCACAACCTTTGCCTCCCAGGGCCAAGCGATTCTCCTGCTTCAGCCTCCCAAGTAGCTGGGATTACAGGCATGTACCACCATACTCAGCTAATTTCTTGTATTTTTAGTAGAGATGGGGTTTCTTCATGTTGGTCAGGCTGGTCTCGAACTCCTGACCTCACGTGATCTGCCCACCTTGGCCTCCCAAAGTGCTAAGATTACTGGCATGAGCCACCATGCCTGGGTGAAAAATTTTATGTTTTATGTATTTACCACAACCTTTAAGAAAAGGTATAGCAAGCTAGGTGCAGTGGCTCACGCCTGTAATCCCACCACTTGGGAGGCTGAGATGGGCAGGTCACCTGAGGTCAGGAGTACAAGACTAGCCTGGCCAACATGGTGAAACCCTGTCTCTACTAAAAATACCAAAATTAGCAGGGTGTGGTGGCAGGCACCTGTAACCCCAGCTACTTGGGAAGCTGAGGCAGGAGAATCGCTTGAACCTGGGAGGCAGAGGTTGAAGTGAGCAGAGATAACGCCATCGTACTCTAGCCTGGGCAATAAGAGCCAGACTCCGTCTCAAGAAAAAAAAAGCACAGCAAAAAGTAAGTCTCCCTCCTACTCTCAGTCACTTAATTCCCCTGCCTAGGCCAATCACTGTTACCGGTTTCTTTTACATACTAACAACAACAAAAAAGAAACAAAAAAGAACCTTTAAAGGTCCAAAAATACTTTATAGGGTAGATTAACCTGAAAAAACAAAAGCAGAAAACCATAGTGTCTTACAGAAACACATGTCATTGCCATAAGCATTCAGAGATACTCCCTTTAGAGAAGCCTATGCAAGGTTCAGAGGTAAGAGTTCAGTCCTATGTTGGTTTCCAGCCCTTAAAATGCTTTTCCCAAACCAAAATGACAAAAAGTTAGGCCTAACCAGGAGGCAAACTGACAAAGCTATCAATTACTCCTCCTAAAAAATTCTGTATATATCTGTGAATAAAATTCAACAAAATGCTGAAATACTTGTTACAACCAAGTAAGATTTATATCAGAAATACAAGTATATTATATTAGAAAATATTTAATATATGACATTAGTACTTAAATGAGAAAAAAACCTCAAACAACTTCAAAAGAAAAAGTATTTAATAAAAATCAATATTCATTGCTCCTAACATCTAGATTTAAAAGGTAAGGTTATGTTTTACCTTTTATATTTTATATATCTTTTACATATACTTAATATAATAAAGTATATACATACTTAATATAGTAAATATACATAATATATAAAAGATATATTAAGTATATATGTATACACAAAATATATAAAAATAAATCATATATATGGAAATTAAGTATATTAATACATAATATATTAAGTATATATGTAAAAGCACATATAAACTTTTCTTCTTAACATGAATAATGGAAGCACTGTGGTTTATAAAACATAAACATTTTATATTATATGTACTATATATGTCAAGTGTGCATTAAAGTATATGTTATATAACACACACTATATACATATACATATGTACATATAGTATATATTAAATATATATAGTGTATACTAAGTATACATATGTATATATACATATAGTATAAAATATATATATGTAACATAACACATACTTTAACATCTACTTAATTTTCATAAATATATGGAAATATACATGGAAATTAAGTAGATGTTAAAGTAGTATTTCTAATCAGTTAGAAAAAAACTGAACTGTTTAACATATAATGATAGAACCACTAATAATCGAGCTGAAGAAAATACACAGGTAAGCCTATCTCACAGAATATATATGTATTTTTTTCTTTCTGAGACAAAGTCTTACTATGTCACCCAGTCTGGAGTGCAGTGGAATGATCTCAGCTCACTGTAACATCCACTTCCCAGGTTCAAGCAATTCTCATGCCTCAGCCTCCCAAGTAGCTGGGATTACAGGTGTGTGCCACCATGCCCAGCTAATTTTTGTATTTTTAGTAGAGATGGGGTTTTGCCATGTTGGCCAGGCTGGTCTCAAACTCCTGGCTTTAAGTGATCTACCCACTTTGGCCTCCCAAAGTGCTGGGATTATAGACGTGAGACACTGCGCTTGGCCAGAATATATAAATATGTTTTACATAAAGTTTAAAAAAACAGGCTGGGTTTGGTGGTTCATGCCTGTAATCCCAGTACTTTGGGAGGTCAAGGCAGGAGGATCCCTTGAGGACAGGAGTTGGAGATCAGCCAGGGTGAGTGAGACCTCCTCTCTACAAAAAGTAAAAAAAAAAAAAAAAAAAAAAAATAGCTAGGTGTGGTGGCATGCACCTGTGGTCCCAGTTACTTGGGAGGCTGAGGCAGAAGGATCACCTGAGGCCTGGAGGTTGAGGCTGTGGTGAGCTGCGATCATGACACTGTACTACTGCCTGGGTGACAGAGTGAGACCCTGACTCAAAGAAAAACAAACCTAATTTTAAAAATCAAAACATTTTGATTCTTTATTTGAAAACAATGTAAACTATGATTATAAAAACAAAACTGAATTTTTAAAAAACAAACCCTAAAAGTAAAAAGCAAAATAAACACATGAATCTATGTATTAAGGAGGCAGCAAAATCACACAGAGAACTTTTTCAAGTGACTAAAACATATAAGATTTGACTATCCAACTCTAGTGGTATAAACGCTAAAAATAAAAGAACTGTAAAATAATATTAAAACTGTTTTTGGAAATCATATTTTGGTAGTATTGCCGGTATTGTAGTGTGAATTAAGGGATAAAGTGGTAACCAATTAAAAAAAAGGCAGTAATCATGTTGGTGACTTTGAAAGACATATATGAAGGCCAGGCACAGTGGCTCATGCCTGTAATCCCAGCACTTTGAGACTTTGTGAGGCTGAGGCAGGCAGATCACGAGGTCAGGAGTTTGAGACCAGCCTGACCAACATAGTGAAACCCCGTCTCTACTAAAAATACAAAAATTAGCCAGGCATGATGGTGTGTGCCTGTAGTCCCAGCTACTCTGGAGGCTGAGGCAGGAGAATTGCTTGAACCTGGGAGGCGGAGGTTGTGGTGAGCTGAGGTCGTGTCACTGCACTCCAGCCTGGGCAACAGAATGAGACTGTCTCAAAAAAAAAGGGAAGAAAGAAAAAGAAAGAAAGAAAGACACATATGAATGTAAGCCAATGCAGATCAGTGAGTTTGGTTACAAACTGAATGGTTCTGAATATGAAATGAAAAGATCTGTATGAATGCAGGCTGTGTTTCATCTTAAATAATTTTTATTTCTTTTCTCTGGCTTCTCAAAAAGTGTAAAAATAATAAACTACACAACAGCAATGACATTCCTAGCACTAGGACTGAAGTCTGTAAATACACTCTGTTACCAAATAGAATCAGAATTCCTTAGAGAGGTGGCAGATAATGGTCTAGGAAAGGAAATATCCAAGATCAATCTGGAATGTCTTGTCACATTAAACAGCATATAAATGATGAGACTGCTAGGGGTCTTGTCAAAAAGATTTAGGAGTTAACATGAAGGGGGCCTCACGTGACAAAGATGAGATAATTTGGGCTTAATAAAAGAGATAACTCATGAATTAACACACATCAAAATTTTAATTTTTTTTTTAAGAGATGAAGCCTCCCTCTGTCACCCAAGCTGGAGTGCAGTACTGTGATCATGGCTCACTGCAGCTTTGAACTCCTGGGTTCAATAAATCCTCCCACCTCAGCCTCCTGAAGGACTAGGACTACAAGTGTGTGCCACCACGCCCAGCTAATTTTTTCTTTTTTTTGAGATGGAGTCTCGCTCTGTCCCCCAGGCTGGAGTGCAGTGGCATGATCTCAGCCCACCCAACCTCTGCCTCCCAGGTTCAAGCAATTCTCTGCCTCAGCCTCCTGAATAGCTGAGATTACAGGCACCTGCCACCATGCCCCTCCTCCCCCACTGCCTAAGTTTTGTATTTTTAGTGGAGAAGGGGTTTCACTATGTTGGCCAGGTTGGTCTTGAACTTCTGACCTTGTGATCCACCTGCCTTGGCCTCCCAAAGTGCTGGGATTATAGGCGTGAGCCACCATGCCTGGCCCTAAATATTTTTTTTTTTTGAGACAGTCTTACTCTGTCGCCCAGGCTGGAGTAAAGTGGTGAGATCTTAGCTCACCGCAACCTCCATCTCCCGGGTTCAAGTGATTGTCCTGCCTCAGTTACCTTACTAGCTGTGCTACAGGCATGTACTACTGTAGGGGTTCAGTCAGAGTGGTGGGAAAAAGTGAAAAATTGTTAAAATAGACACAGATCTTCTTGGAAGGCTGGGAGGTTTTTGCAAAAGCCTCGGGAAGAAATGAGCTGAAGTCAGTAGTTCTTACCCAGAGGCAATTAGGCAGGAGTAGGTACAAAGGAATGTTAAGGTAGTTTATCTAAAGAGCTTGTTTACTCATGTAGTCCTGAGACCTACCCTTTGACATCCATGGATGCATGATTACTTTCTACTTGGGGAGTCAACAATGCCATTACCTGAAAATGGTGTTTGCTTTAGGCCTCTGAATCTGACCTTTAATCATTCATAGGACTGCTCTCTCCTGGGAAGGCAACCATGTTAATTATCCACAAGTGAGCTGACTCAAAGCCTTTGCCATTAAATCTATACTGAATAAATGCCTGCAGTGCCAGCTGGTGAGGGACACAGGCTAACTCTTTACAGCACCCTCCTTGGGGTTTGTAAGCTGCCCAGACTCCTAGCCTGCTCTTTCACTGGATATCTGTGTCTGAATGCATTTGCTCATCCATTGCTGGGTCAGGGTCTGTCAATCGGAAACGGCACACCACCACATCCGGCTAATATTTTGTTTTTAGTAAAGACAGGGTTTTGCCATGTTGGCCAGGCTGGTCTCGAACGCCTGACCTCCCAAGCTGGGATTACAGGCAAGAGCCACTATGCCAGGCTGACATCAAATATTTCAAATCCATGATTCTAAAATGATAATTTAAAACCTTACTGACCACCTTGATGGATGCTAGAGAAATGATTCAACTATTGAACACTAATCCAAAAGGGGAAATAATCAAGCATTTTTCCTGATTTTCCCATACAAATGGTGTCTTTGGATTAACAAACAGTTAAGGAAAGTTAATTTTTATAGAAGTATTCCACTAACAAATTAGGAAGAAATAATAGAATTAGAATATCATCACTTTGCATCTTCTCATATGAAAATGGATTGAGGCAACAATCATCAGTGCTTGCTAACAGAGACAACCAAACATTATGTGCCTACTAATGCCTAAAAATAGTTAACTGTAAAGTACTTTTATTCACTCCCAAACCAACGACCAACAAAAGAACATGAATTTGATTAAGTTTCTAGATATAAGTACCAATTTACAGAAAATAGGAGTAGATTAATATGCTAAATATCACAGATATATAATCAACACAGTTCAGACTACTGGGATTCTACAGCCAAATGACATAGTTTCTTTATCAAATAAATTTCAAAAACAAAACAAAACAGACCAAAAGGAAATCTTTAGAATAAAAGCAACAGTCAGGTGTGGTGGCTCACACCTGTAATCCCAGCACTTTGAGAGGCTGCGGTGGGTGGATCACGAGGTCAGGAGATGGAGATCATCCTGGCTAACATAGTGAAACCTTGTCCACTAAAAATACAAAAAATGAGCCGGGTGTGGTGGCACACCCCTGTAGTCCCAGCTACTAGGGAGGCTGAGGCAGAAGAATCGATTGAACCTGGGAGGCGTAGGTTGGAGTGAGCTGACATCACGCCACTGCACTCCAGCCTGAGCAACAGAGCAAGACTCATCTCAGAAAAAAAAAAAAAAGACATATCAATCAACTACAATGTATAGACCTTACTCGGTCCTCTACTGAACAAATTGTTTAAAAACATTTAAGAGACAAACAAGCAAATCTGAAAACTGGAAAGTGAATACTGAATGATATTTTAAAACACAAATAAAATTTAACAAATTAATTAGCAAAACCCTTAAAACAAAAATAAAACAACTCAAATAACAGAGCTGATGGCCAGAAAATATGAAGAGCTGAAACAGAATTGTTAGAAATTAGAAAAGAAGGCTGGGCATGGTGGCTTATTCCTGTAATACCAGCACTCTGGGAGGCTAAGGCAGGTGGATCACGAGGTCAGAAGCTCGAGACCAACCTAGCCAACATGGCAGAGCCCTATCTCTACTAAAAATACAAAAATTAGCCAGGCGTGGTGGCAGGCACCTGCAATCCCAGTTACTTGGGAGGCTGAGGCAGGAGAACTGCTTTAACCTGGGAGGCGGATGTTGCACTGAGCTGAGATGGTGCTATTGCACTCCAGCCTGGGTGACAGAGCGAGATACCATCTTAAAAAAAAATTAGGAAAATAAATAAAAGGGGAGAAAAACTCATTTCAGAAATAAAGACAATGTTACAAGGAGCAAAGAGACACAGTTATCACAGAAAATACAGTAAAGGACATAAAGAATAAAAATATGAAAAACCACAAAAAATAGTTAAAAAGATTTAGCAAGACATGATAAACAGGGAGAGGAGTGCTAAAATATTCATAACTGAAATTCCCCTTCTTCCCAAAAATGGAACAGAAGGATTAAAAACGTGACTTAAAAACTGGTGTTGAAGGAATGGGAGGGAGAGAGGGATGAAGAGGTTACCATCTAGTTTTACTGATGCTCAGAATAGGGAAACAATAAATACTGTTCAGAGAAAAAGAGTAATACATGAAAGTATAAATATAAGCACTGGATTTACTCAAGGCCCTACCCAGTGCAGTAAGGCAGTGAAAAGTTTAAAGATTAGAAAAGAAGAAATAAAGCAGGCATTATCCACAGATATACTGATTATTTAGAAAATCAATTGCTATCTTGAAAAAATTCATACCTTTTTAAGTTTTCTGTATTTTAGCCAAAAGCTATTATTTTTGCTTAGGTAGACATAATGCATTTAGTGCAACTGCTACATTACCTGTCTTTATATACCCAGCAGGAAAGCTTATCACGTGGTGTGGGTGGTTGTCCTTCAAAGTTGGTGATTTTTTCCCAAATGTAGGTTCCATCTCTTGTTCGTAAATTAACAAAATAAAGCTTTAAAAGATGAGAACACTATTAGCAGACAGGGCATTTAAAAATTAAATCTGTACCAGAGGAAATGTGATCCAAGATTACTTTTTTTTCTAATAGGTAAGCTTGTTACTTATTAAAAATTAAAAATTGTAGAATAAAAATGAGACTGTTTTAGGAGTAAAAATGATATATAAAATATATTGAAATGAGTTTTTTCCCATCCTGCTCTTGTCCTATGAGTATCAATTAAATATGCAGTTAATTCTGAAACAGAAAGACAGAAGAAGAGAAGGGCAAGACTGCTGCATTTTCAATCTAGCTTTCAAACCTTTAATTACAAGTTTAAGGTTTTCTATGTATCTTCTTTTTAAAATATTTGTAACTTGTGAAAAGAAATGATACATTAAATATTACATTTTGCTGCACTCTTGAATTAAAGAAATTATTACTCGATTGCTGTATCCTTTGTCATCATATCCTCCAAAAATGTACAGCTTTCCATTAATGCAAGCACCACAGCTTCCTGACATGGAGGCTGGGAGTTCTCCTTCCATGAGGTGCATTCTCCTGCAGCAAAAATAACATGGAATCCCATAACTTTCCAGAAAGGCAAATTAAAATTCTCTTTAAACTCCATGAGTACTTTTGTCAGTGAAAGTCACGGTCAATTACAATTACAATGTAATGGTGGCCAATAACATAAAAACTCTAAGAAGATCCAGGGTAAAAACTTTTCAACCTGCTAGGAAAACAAAATCACAAAAATTTCACGTCACTAGAACTGGAAATTTGCAGAATAAAACAAAATCTTCAGAGACAGCACTGGTCTTGAGAGAAAAGACAAAAAATGGAGTGGGGAAGGCAATAGGGGAATGAACGAGCCAGAGAATAAACACTGAAAGAAAAGAAAAGGGAGACTTCAAAAATGTTGCAGTATGTTGGAAGTATGGTCTCAAATTCCTTATAGTCTACAGAAACATTTATAATAGATATTAAGACCAGACAGTCTGCAATTTAAAATTACTTACCACAACCCACTATCAATATCATAGGTCCAAATTTCATCATTAGGCAAATACACTTCATTGTCTTCAATAGACTAAAAATACAGAATACATAAAATTATGTTTATCAATTACATAGCAAACAGTTACACAGCTTCTCAGGATGAGAAAAATGGTTATTAAAACACTGTAAAACACAAAAGGCTCAAAGATTTTTTTAATATAAAATAGAATATATCAAAAGAAAATGAAAGAAAGATTTTCTAAGAGAAAGTGGGAAAACAATAAATGATCAAAATAAAACCTAGCAAGTATGGCAATTAAACCTTTAAAAGTGGCTTTATGTAAGAGAAAATAGCAAAACAATAAGATTTAGAGCAGAATATTAAAGACTATAAAGCCAGGAATAAAAGAATCATCCAAAATAAGGGTAATACATTTTGAGTGACAGGAAGCATTAATGGAACAATTTTTTTCAAACATATAATTAAATACCTTATTAAGATATCTCAGATACTTTAATTCACTGAACATATTTTTGGAGTGCCTACTATATGCAAAGCATAATGTTAGGTGTTCATTAAATCTAGAATATAAGGATCATAATACATTTAACTAGTCAAAATAACTCTGAACTTGAATAACCTCTAAAGAAGCTGATCACAAATAGAATAGCACATTCTGGCATTCATGATGAAAAGAGAAATAAGACTTTTGAGCTTTAAAAACTTAGGAGTAAAACGAATCTTCACACAAATCTGTGACATTTCTCAGAATCTACATAATAATTCAAAAATACTGGCCAGGCACTGTGGCTCACCCCTGTAATCCCAGCACTTTGGGAGGTTGAGGCAGGTGGATCACCTGAGGTTAGGAGTTTGAGATTAATACGGTAAAACTCCACCTCTACTAAAAATATAAAAAAACTAGCCAAGCATGATGGCACACGCCTATAAGCCCAGCTACTTGGAAGGCTGAGGCAGGAGAATCGCTTGAACTTGGGAGGCAGAGGTTACAGTGAGCTGAGATTGTGCCATGGCACTCCAGCCTGGGCAAAAGAGCAACAATTCAACTAAAAAAAAAAAAAAAAAACCAGAGTTTTGGCCTGGTGCGGTGACTCATGCCTGTAATCCCAGTACTTTGGGAAGCCGAGGAGGGCAGATCATGAGATCAGGAGTTCGAGACCAGTCTGGCCAACATAGTGAAAGATCGTCTCTATTAAAAATACAAAAATTAGCTAGGCATGGTGGAGAGTGCCCGTAGTCCCAGCTACTCAGGAGGCTGAGGCAGGAGAATCACTTGAACCCAGGAGGCAGAGGTTGCGGTTAGCTGAGATTGCGCCATGCACTCCAGCCTAGGTGACAGAGTGAGACTCTGTCTCAAAAAAAAAAAAAAAAAAAAAAAAGAGCTAGAGTTTTAAAATAGCACTTTAAGAATTTCTAAAACTGGTCAGGCATGGTGGCTCATGCCTGTAATCCCAGTACTTTGGGAGGCTGAGGCGGGTGAATCACAAGGTCAGGAGTTCAAGACCAGCCTGACCAAAGTGATGAAACCCTGTCTCTGCTAAAAATACAAAAATTAGCTGGGCATGGTGGGATGTGCCTGTAACTACAGCTACTTGGGAGGCTGAGGCAGGAGAACTGCTTGAACCCGGGAGGCAGAGGTTGCAGTGAGCCAAGATCGTGCTACTACACTCTAGCCTGGCAACAGAGCGAGACTCTATCTCAAAAAAAACCCAAAAAACTAAAACTATATAATACGTAAATTATTAACATGCTAAGTAGATTTAGCTGTTTCTCATTGTATGTTATTTAAATTTAAAAATAGGCTAGGTGTAGTGGCTCATTCCTGTAATCCCAGCACTTTGGGAGGCCGAGGCAGGAGGATCTCTTGAACCCAGGAGTTCAAGACCAGTCTGGGCAACATAGCCAGGCCCTGTCTCTACAAAAGCAACCCCAAAAACTTAGCTAGGACTGGCGGCACATGCCTGTAGTCCTAGCTACTCAGGAGGCTGAGGTAGGAGGATCACTTGAGCTCAGGAGTTTGAAGCTGCAGTGAGCTATGATAGTGCCACTGCACTCTAGCCTGGGCAACAGTCAGACCCTGTTTCTTAAAAAAAAAAAAAAAAGTATCTTCACCACATCTTTATCTGCCTCTCTCTCTCTCAGGTAAAAATAGAAAACCATTGTATTCATTCCAAGGAAATTAAACTTACACTATGTCTAAGTCCTTTCAATAGAAGGTGCTGGGAAAACTGGATATTCATATGCAAAAGAATGAAAATAGGGTCCTATCTTTCACCATATACAAAAATCATATAAAAATGGATTAAAGACTTAAATCTAAGACTTCAAACTATGAAACTACTACAAGAAAATATTGGGGAAACCCTCCAGGACATTGGTCTGGGCAAAATTTTATTGAATAATACCCCATAGTCACAGGCCATCAAAGCAAAAATAGATAAATGGGATCACATCAAGTTTAAATGCTTCTGCACAGTGAAGGGAACAGTCAAGAAAATGAAGTGACAACACACAAAATGGGAAAAAATATTTGCAAACTACCCATCTGACAAGGGATTAATAACTAGAATATGAGCTCAAACGACTCTACATGAAAAAAATCTAACAATCTGATTAAAAAATGGGCAAGATCTCCTAAAATTGGATGTCAAGTGGATTAAAAAGAAAAAAAAGAAAAAATGGGCAAAAGACTTGTATACATATTTCTCAAAAGAAGACATATGAATGGCATATAAAAAGATGCCCAACATCATGGATCATCAAATAAATCAAATCAAAACTACGATGAGATATCATCTCACTTCAGTTAAAATAGCTTTTTTTTTTTGAGACGGAGTCTCGCTCTGGCACCAGGTGGTGCAATCTGGGCTCACACTGTAATCTCCGCCTCCTGGTTCAAATGATTCTTCCACCTCAGCCTCCCAAGCAGCTGGGACTACAAGTATGCACCACCATGCCCGGCTAATTTTTTTATTTTTTAGTAGAGACAGGGTTTCACCATGATGGTCAGGATGGTCTCAATCTCTTGACCTCGTGATCTGCCTGCCTTGGCCTCCTAAAATCCTGGGATTACAGGCGTGAGCCACCGCGCCTGGCCTAAAATGGCTTGTATCCAAAAGAAAGGCAGGAACAAATGCTGTCAAGGAAGTGAAGAAAAGGGAACCGTCATATACTTTGGTGGTGGGAATGTAAATTAGTACAAGTACTATGGAAAACAGTTTGGAGGTTCCTTAAAAAACTAACAATAGAGCTACCATATGATCCAGCACACCCACTGCTACGTATATATTAAAAAAAAAGTAAATCAGTGTATCGCAGAGATGTCTGCACTCCCATGTTTGCTGCAGCACTGTTCACAATACCCAAAATTTAGAAGCAACTTATGTCCATCCATCAACACATAAATGGAGAAAGAAAATGTGGTACTTGTACACAGTGGAGTACTATTCAACCATAAAAAAGAATGAGATCCTGTTATTTGCAACAACATGGATGGAACTGGAGGTCATTAGCTAAGTGAAATAAGCCAGACACAGAAAGACAAACATTACATGTTCCTACTTATCTGTGAGATCTAAAAATCAAAACAATTGCTCTTGGCTGGGCGCAGTGGCTTGCGCCTATAATCCCAGCACTGTGGGAGGCCAAGGAGGGCAGATCACGAGGCCAGGAGTTCGAGACCAGTGTGGCCAACATAGTGAAACCCCATCTCTACTAAAAATACAAAAAAATTAGCCGGTGTGGTGGTGTGTGCCTGTAATCCCAGCTACTCGGGAGGCTAAGGCAGGAGAATCGTGTGAACCTGGGAGGTAGAGGTTGCAGTGAGCCAAGATTGTGCCACTGCACTCCAGCCCAGGTGACAGTGCGAGACTCCGTCTCAAAAACAAAAAACAACTGATCTCATGGAGGTAAGAGAGCAGAAGGATGGTTACCAGAGGCTGGGAGGGATAGTGGGAGGGTAGAAGTGGATGGATAGGGATGGCTAATGGGCAACAAAAAATAGAATAAGACCTAGTATTTGATAGTACAACAGGGTGACTACAGTCAATAATAATTGTTCATTGCAAAAATAAAAGAGTATAATTGGATTGTCTATAAATATATCCCCTCCCGAATAAATACTTGAGGGGATATCCCATTTTATATGATGTGTCTATTATGCATTGCATGCCTGTATCAAAATATCTCATGCATCCCATAAATATATATACCTATTATGTACCCACAAAAATTAAAAATTTTTTTCAAACAGTGAAAAAAGATAAACTTACACTCATGTCTAACTGAGGAATCTATATTGAATGGCTAAGTAAACAATAATTATAAGAAGGAAAGTTACTGTATCAGTCTAAGGTTTAATGGTATTAGGTTCCAGTAGCTTCATGTGTACTCTTTTTTTTTTTTTTTCCCCTTGAGACAGTCTCACTCTGTTACCAGGCTGGAGTGCAGTGGTGCAATATTAGCTCACTGTAACCTCCGCCTCCCAGGTGCAAGCGATTCTCCTGCCTCAGCCTCCTGAGCAGCTGGGACTACAGGTGTGTGCCACCACGCCCAGCTAATTTTTGTATTTTTAGTAGAGACAGGGTTTCACCATGTTGGCCAGGATGGACTCGATCTCCTGACCTTGTGATCCACCCGCCCCGGCCTCCCAAAGTGCTGGGATTACAGGCATGAGCCACCATGCCCGGCCCTGTGTACTGCTGTACAAAAGAAATATTATGAAAATGAACTGTCATTATTCTGTTTAAATCCCGTCAACAGCTCCCTATTGCTTTTAGTATAGTCTAAAATGTTTATAATTCTATACTATATGGTACTGCTATCCCCCAAAACTTCAGGCCGGGCGCAATGGCTCACGCCTGTAATCCCAGCACTTTGGGAGGCCAAGGCTGACGGATTACAAGGTCAAGAGTTTGAGACCATCCTGGCCAACATGGTGAAACCCTGTCTCTACTAAAAAATACAAAAATTAGCTGGGTATGGTGGTGCGTGCCTGTAGTCCCAGCTTCTCAGGAGGGTGAGGCAGGAGAATTGCTTGAACCCAGGAGGTGGAGACTGCAGTGAGCCGAGATTGCACCACTGCACCCCAGCCTGGCAACTGGCGACAAAGCAAGATTCTGTCTCAAAAAAAAAAAACAAAAAAAAAATTTGAGTTGCCTTTCACACACAGTACTCTTCCAGTACTTACACATCTCCTAGTTCCTTGCTACAACAGGACTATTCATCTATTCTCTTTTCTCCTCTTGTAGTGCTCTTTCAGAGTTTGCCTAACTCCTCTTTCTTTGGGAATCAGCTTAAATGTACTTCTCTAACCTATTCTCCAAGAATACGTCCCCTATTAAAGGCTCTTGGCTGGGCGCAGTGGCTGACGCCTGTAATCCCAGCACTTTGGGAGGCCAAGGCAGGAGGATCACGAGGTCAGGAGTTCGAGACCAGCCTGGCCAATACGGTGAAACCCCGTCTCTACTAAAAATACAAAATTTAGCCAAGCGTGGTGGTGCGTGCCTGTAATCCCAGCTATTTGGGAGACAGAAGCAGGAGAATTGCTTGAACCAAGGAGGCAGAGGTTGCAGTGAGCCAAGATAGCACCACTCCACTCCAGCCTGGGTGACAGAAAGAGTCCCTATCTCAAAAAAATAAAATAAAATAATAAAAAATTTTTTAAAAGGGTCTCATCGCCAGGCACGGTGGCTCACGCCTGTAATCCTAGCATTTTGGGAGGCCGAGGTGGGTGGATCACCTGAGGTCAGGAGTTCAAAACCAGCCTGGCCAACATGGTGAAACCCCATCTTATTTAAAAAAAAAAAAAAAAAAGGGGGGGTTCTCATAGTCCTATACTTTCCCTTGAATTTCTTTGTATCACACACACCCTCACCACCACCAATACTGCTAAACTGTAAGCTTCGTGAGTACAGAGATTATGTCTAACCTGTTATGCTCCCAGAGCCTACTACAGTGCCTCGCCCATAAAAGACAAATGAAATATTGATTGATTGAGTGAATGGGTAAGTGAATAACACCTGTTAAACTGACTGTACACTCACTTCAACCTGATAATATTTTTTAACAGTCAGTTTTGGCCGGACGCGGTGGCTCATGCTTGTAATTCCAGCACTTTGGGAGGCTGAGGCAGGTGGATCACTTGAGGTCAGGAGTTGGAGACCAGCGTGACCAACATGGTGAAATCCCATCTCTACTAAAAATAGAAAATTAGCTATGTCTGGTGGCATGTGCCTGTAATCCCAGCTACATGGGAGGCTAAGGCAGGAGAATCGCCTGAACCAGGGTGGCGGAGGTTGTGGTGAGCCGAGATCATGCCACTGAGCTTGGGCAAAAAGCGCAAAACTCCACCTCAAAAAAAAAAAAAACCAAAACAGTTTCACAAATGTCTCAACACAGATAAAGCACAGAACTGAAAAGTTTGGACCTAATTCGTTTTCACTTTCTCAGAGACTTCCCTCCTACATTATCCCTTCTTTTCTACAAGTTTTCCTTCTCTACTGGATGATTCCTATCAATATACAAACATGCCTCATCTCATCTTTCAAAAAAAATTCTCCCTTGACCCCTTCTTCTCCTATTTCTAGGAATGGTTAGAATATGTTTGACAAGGCCAGGCATGTTGGCTCATGCCCGTAATCCCAGCACTTTGGGAGGCTGAGATAGGCGGACCACCTGAGGTCAGGTGGATTCTAGACCAGCCTGGGCATCATGGGGAAACTCTGGTCTCTACTAAAAATACAAAAAATCAGCTGGGTGTAGCAGAGGGCGCCTGTAATCCCAGCTACTCAGGAGGCTGAGGCAGGAGAAATGCTTGACCCTGGGATGCAGAGGTTGCAGTGAGCTCAGATCATGCCACTGCACTGCAGCCTGGGTGACAAAGCGAGATTCTGTCTCAAAAACAAACAAACAAAGAAATAAAAAGACAAGCTATAAATTGAAGATATATTTAACTCACACAATTATATATTTTAAAACTTGTATAAATTAGTAAAAAAAAGAATCAAAAAACAGATACCCAATAGAAAAATGAGAAGACATGAGCTAGCATTTTTACAGAAGAAAAAACACAAATAGTCCATAAAGTTACAAAAAGACATTCAATTTTATCGGTAAACAAGGGAAATAAAAACAAAAACCACAATGAACTATCATGTCATACTCACTGGAATCGCAAAAGAGTAAGGCCAGATGGTACCAAATGTGTTGTCAAGGATATGCAGCAAGGAAACGGCTGGTGGGAGTGTAAATTGATACAAATATTTTGGTAACAGTCTGACACTTCTAAGTAATTTTGAAGATGTGCATATTAAATGACCCAACATTTCATTCCATGGTAGATACCCTAGGGAATGTACATGCCCTTCTGAATAAACAATAGGAAAAATGTTATAAGAATGCTTATAATAGGCTGGGTACGGTGGCTCATGCCTATAATCCCAGCATTTTGAGAGACTGAGGTGGGCAGATCACCTGAGGTCGAGAGTTCCAGACCAGCCTTATCAACATAGAGAAACTCCACCTTTACTAAAAATAAAGAAATTAGCTGGGTGTCGTGGGATGTGCCTGTAGTCCCAGCCACTCGAAGCGGAGGCTGCAGTGAGCCGAAACCATGCCACTGCACTACAGCCTGGGCAACAGAGCGAGACTCTGTCTCAAAAAAAAAAAAAAAAGAAAAGAAAAGAAATTTACGATAGTGGTAACCTGTGGGAGTGGGGGTGGTGGTGGAAGCAAGGCAATCAATGCAAGATAAACAGTAAGTTTCTAAGGTATTGTTTATTTCTTGATCTGGAAAGTAAAAAGATGTTTACATTTAAATAATACTTATTTTATACATTCTTTTGTATATATATTTCAAATTCAAAAATTAAGTAAATAAAATTTTAAGAAATGAATATTAAGTAGCTCACAGAATCATCAGGGAGGCTGAAGAACCAGCCTCTGATCTATGTAAGAAAGATCCAGATCTGAAACCATGCCAAGAGAACAGGTCTGTGATCACTGGCGAACACCACACTGCTGCCTTTTATGCAAGAGACCTTGATATTCCTACACTATATTGCAGGCTAAGAATCTTCTACAGGTCCTGTTGTTATTATATTTTTATTCCCATGTCCAAATCTAGCACAGATTCATCTAACTAACAGAGTCCTAGCCACTTGCCCACAACTTAGCTGCAAGTGAGGCAGGAAAAGTTAGTATCTGACTTTCAAGTCTTTTTATTGGGTACCTATTATGAGCTATAACCAATTCTAGACATTGAGGGTAAAACAAAGAACACTTATATATCTTAAATTTTATGATGATAAGTAGGAGACAACTAGAATAAATATCTTGACAATATTCACTCATTAGGGGAATACCACAAATAGAGAAAGGAGATTTATATTATGGTCATTTAAAAAGAATGATGGCCGGACACGGTGGCTCATGCCGGTAATCCCAGCACTTTGGGAGGCCGAGGTGGGTGGATCGCGAGGTCAAGAGGTCAAGACCATTCTGGCCAACATGGTGAAACTCCACCTCTACTAAAATACAAAAATCAGCTGGGCGTTGTCGCACATGCCTGTAGTTCCAGCTACTAAGGAGGCTGAAGCAGGAGAATTGCTTTAACCTGGGAGGCAGAGGAAGTGAGCCGAGATCACACCACTGCACTCTAGCCTGGCACCCGGTGACAGAGCGAGACTCTGTCTCAAAAAAAAAAGAATGATAAATGCCTTCAACATGACAAAGATGACCAATGTGATCACTTATGAATACACATAGTGGAACCATTAGGTTAAAGAGAAAACACATCTTACACTTTTGATACACATTGCTAAATTTCTCCTCAAAAAGGTTACATACACTTGTACTCCTATTACCAGTGTACTAGTAATTCATTTCTCCACACTCTTCCCCAAAATTCTTTTTAATCTTTGCAAATTGGAGAAGAAAACATTGTAACTTTTACCTGGGTTTATTTGATTTGAATGATATTTGTATTTATTTTGTAAATTGTACTTATCCATTGCTCATTTTTCAATGAGGATATTATCTTTATCTTTTATAGGGCCTTTGTCTTTATTGCAGGGCTACGATTTTTTTTTTTTTTTTTTTTTTGAGATGGAGTTTTACTCTTGCTGCCCAGGCTGGAGTGCAATGGCACGATCTTGGCTTACTGCGACCTCTGCCTCCTGGGCTCAAGCAATTCTCATGCCTCAGCCTCCCGAGTAGCTGGGACCGCAGGCACATGCCACCACACCTGGCTAATTTTTGTATTTTTAGTAGAGACAGGGTTTCATCGATTTGGTCAGGCTGATCTCGAACTCCTGACTTCAGGTGATCCGCCCGCCTCAGCCTCCCGAAGTGCTGGGATTATAGGCGAGAGCCACTGCGCCCAGCCTTGGTTACAAATATTTTCTCATTTGCCATATGCCTTCTCATTTTCTGGTGTTTAGAAATCACCAAGGCCCAGGTGGGCAGATCATGAAGTCAGGAGATTGAGACCATCCTGGCTAACACGGTGAAACCTGGTCTCTACTAAAAATACAAAAAATTAGCCGGGTGTGGTGGTGTGCACCTGTAGTCCCAGCTATTAGGGAGGCTGAGGCAGAAAAATCACTTGAAACTGGGAGGTGGAGGTTGCAGTGAGCCAAGATTGCACCACTGCACTCCAGCTTGGGTGACACAGCGAGACTCCGTCTCAAAAAAAAATAAATAAATAAATAAATAAATAAAAAAAGAAAGAAAAGGTTTAGAGTAAAATGTATTAATATCAATTGTATTACAGAAGTAAAACTGTTCAATTGATTAAGGCCTTAAGAGGAAAACCATACTATCTGCAAACATGCCAAGACACTGAGTTCTTCCCTGTCAAATTTGGAAAAGCTATTCACAACTTTTAACATTCCTTGCAGTAGCACCAAATTCTGTGTGAATTTCTGCAATGTGGAAAGGATACAGAACAAAGGGCAAAATAATATTCTGACACCAATTAGAATCGACCACTTTTTTGGTATTATCACTCTTACCTCTGTAGGGGGGCTATTTTCAGATATAAATATAATGGCCTTTAGAATATGTTTGACAATAGAACAATTAGTAATTTAGACAGATATCAGTGAGCTTTAGGACATGTTTGTCAATTTTAATACACTGTTTGTGTCAATGAGGCAGAAAAGAGTGACTGGAATACATAATGTGGAATAATATGATCATGATACTTAACTACTGAGTATTACACCAGATTCCAGAGCCTTTTAACTATCTTCTGCTTAGAAGGATTGGAATAAGGTAATTGTCAGAAGGATTCTACTTTTTCTCATGATATGCCATGTCTTCCTTTTTTTTTCCTTAAAGCCTATACTACCCGTAAGACTTCTTTTTTGCCTCCTACTCTCCCTTTCCTTCCACTTATGCCTTACACACTTCTTGACTGCTGATAATCCCTAGAATTTAAAAAAGTAGTAGACTCAGGATCTAAATCTATGTTGTATTTTCCAGAGTGGTTCTCACAGCACCTCTACTGACTGGATTAATAAATAGGAAAACAAGTATTTCAATCCACTAACTGCCACCTGAAGATCTGGTGATCTTATCAATTACACAATTTTCTTTTTTTTTTTTTTTTGGCCAAATTCTTCAATATTGACAATTACACAATTTTTTTTTTCCCACTGCAGGTGGGCTAAGGCCGAAAAGGGCGTCAGCCAACAATTACACAATTTTCAAGATTAAAATGAGATGTAAAAAATTGACATTTAGGCCGTGGGTAGTGGCTCACTCCTGTAATCCCAGCACTTTGGGAGGCCCAGGCAGGCAGATCACCTAAGGTTAGGATTTTGACCAGCCTGGCGGACACGGTGAAACCTTGTCTCTACTAAACATACAAAAATTAGCCGGGCATGGTGGTGCATGCCTGTAATCCCAGCTTCTTGGGAGGCTGACACAGGAGAACGACTTGAGCCCGGGAGGCGGAGGTTGTAATGAGCTGAGATGGTGCCACTCCAGCCCAGGCGATTTAGAGACTCCGTCTCAAAAAAAAAAAAAACAGGCCAGGTGCGGTAGCTCACACCAGTAATCCCAGCACTTTGGGAGGCTGAGGCGGGCGGATCATGAAGTCAAGAGATCAAGACCATCCTGGCCAACATGGTGAAACCCCGTCTCTACTAAAAACACAAAAATTAGCTGGGCATGGTGGCGCGTGCCTGTAATCCCAGCTACTGGAGAAGGTGAGGCAGGAGAATCGCTTGAACCTAGGAGGTGGAAGTTGCAGCGAGCCGAGATTGTGCCACTGCACTCCAGCCTGGGCAGCAAGCAAGATGCCATCTTAAAAAAAAAATTAAAAAAAAAAAAGGGGGGGCTATCAAACTGCACTGCATACTACAGAGAAATATTTTGTGAAAGAAAGGCTCACTCAATGTGGGAAACTTCATTGTTTTATTTTAAGAAACTGCCACAGCCACTCCAACCTTCAGCAACAATCACCCTAACCAGTCAGTAGCCGTTTACATGGAGGAACATCCTCCACGAGCAAAAAATACAACTCACTCAAGACTCAGATGATCCTTAGCATTTTTTAGCAATAATTTTGAAATCAGGCATGTACTTTTTCTTTTTTTTTTGAGACAGAGTCTTGCTCTGTCGCCCAGTCTGGAGTGCTATGGCAGGATCTTGGCTCACTGCAACCTCCGTCTTCCAGGTCCTAGCGATTCCCCTGCCTCAGCCTACCAAGTAGCTGGGATTACAGGCGTCTGCCACCATGACCGGCTAATTTTTGTATTTTTAGTAGAGACAGGGTTTCACTACGTTGGCCAGGCTGGTCTTGAACTCCTGACCTTAGGTAATCCACCCGCCTCAGCCTCCCAAAGTGCTGGGATTACAGGTGTGAGTCACGGCGCCCAGCCAGGTGTGTACTTCTTTTTACACAGAATACTATTGCACACTTAACACACTACAGTGTAAACATGACTTTTATATACACTGAGATACCAAAATATTCGTATGACCTCGCTTTATTCCAGTGGTCTAGAACAGAACCCAGAACCCACAATACCTTCAAGGTACGTCTGTATATTCGTCTTTTCAGTGTGATGCGGCCACATTACAGGTCTGTCACATAATGGTAGGGAGACAGATGTAGGTTCTACTATCAGAACTTCCAGATAGCTTAAAAAAAAAAAATTCGAGGCTGGGCGTGGTGGCTCACGTCTGTAATCCCAGCACTTTGGGAGGCCAAGGAGGGAGGATGACGAGGTCAAGAGTTCGAGACCAGCCTAGCCAACGTGGCAAAAACCCATCTCTACTAAAAACACAAAAAATTAAATGGGCATGGTGGCGCGCGCCTGTAATCCCAGCTACTTGGGAAGCTGAGGCAGGAGAATTGCTTGAACCCGGGAGGCGGAGGTTGCAGTGAGCCAAGATCTCTACACTGCACTCCAGCCTGGGCGACAGAGGGAGTGTCTGCCTCAAAAAAACAAAAACAAAACAAAAACAAAAATCTGTAAACTAAGAGGGTTGGCATATAGTATTCCTGTTTTCTAGCTTTACAATTCTTGCTTTTATAATCCTGTGATTACGGAAACACAACACACACACGTTCAAACCTCCATTGTAATAAGAATTTTAAAGTATAATATTCCTTAGTATATTATTGCTAATATGGGTCTGAGACTAGAAAAAAGTTAGTCATTAGTTTAAAAAAAAAAGCCATTAAAATAGCTTAGAAATATTTAAACGCTTTAGTGATTTCCGTATTTTATTTCGAATCGCGCCGTGGGAATAAGAAAATATATACCAAATAATACCGCACGGCGTCCTCGGGTCCTGCTAAATCTGCGCCAGGATTTAAGGACGATAATTAACAGCAGTGTAACTGCCTTTGCATTGGGCAAACCGGGGGTTACTGGACTGCTGGGGGAGGGGAGCGGAGAGTGGAAAGAAGCCCAGAGCCTGGTTTGAGGCTTTAAGAGTGGAAGCAACGGCAGGACAGCGTCAAGCCCTGACGCGGCTGCGGGGGCGGCGGCCGGCGGAGGGGCGGGGGGACTGCAGGCGCCTGGCGCGTCAGGCCCGAGCCGCGGCCTCAGGAGTGGGTGTGGGCGGGCGCTGCGTCCGCTCGGGCCGAGTGGCTCCAGGCGCGCGTTCTTCCCGTCCCGCCTCTTCCCCTTACCACGTAGCCCCCCCACACGTAGAGGAAGTTTCCGTCCACCACGGCGCAGTGGCCGCTGCGCTCCTCCGCCACGGAGAACAGCTGCGAATCCGCCATTCACGCCGTCCCTGGCCCGCCGCTTCCAGCGCCGCAGACCCTGCTGGACCGGCGGCCTCGCCTCCCGTCCCGCCTGCTCCACGCACGAACGGAACGCGGCGAGGGTCGAGATTGGTGGGAAGGCGGAGCCAGTGCGTCTGCGCCGTCCCGCGGCGCTTGCTCGAAGTCAAGCCAGAGGCTGAGCGGCAGCGGAGGGACGTTCTGGCTCCTCACAGTGGGGAAGGGACCTGGGCTTTCCACGCGCAGATTCCTTCTCGCTTGTAACTGTGTTTTGGCAGAACAGCCTCATTCAGTAGTCAGTCTGTAGTCAGATTCCTTGATTCTCTCAAAATGTCTTTTCTACAGTTGGTTTGTCCAGCATTGTATTTGGTTGTTAACGCCTCTTAAGACTTTTAAGTCTAGGCTGGGTGTGGTGGCTCACGACGCCTGTAATCCCAGCACTTTGGGAGGCCGAGGCGGGTGGATCACGAGATCAGGAGTTCAAGACCAGCCTGGCCAAGACGGTGAAACCCCGTCTCTACTAAAAAATACAAAAATTAGCCAGGCATGGTGGCACACGCCTATAATCCCGGCTACTCGGGAAGCTGAGATAGAGAATTGCTTGAACCCGGGAGGCGGAGGTTGCAGTGAGCCGAGATCGCACCACTGCACTCCAGCCTGGGTGACAGCGTGAGACTCTGTCTCAAAAAAAAAAAAAAAAAAGACTTCATGTCTTTGTTACTTTAGAATAGACTCTCCCTTCTCTCTTGTGCCATTGGTTTGTTATATGGATTAGTTTTTTTATTTTCCTACTGCTGTCCCACCTTCTGGGTTTGCTTCCTCAATGTGCTTTCTCATTAAGTTGTGCATCCTTCTCCCATATTTATTTTAGGCTGGAAGCTGTATCTACAAGCTTTCTTAGATTCTAGTTTAATTTTTTTCCAAAAATACGTCATATTGCATCACATTAGAAGGCACTTAAGTTTGGTGCACTTTAATGATACTTTGTATTGTTTCTTTTTAACGATACAAGTAAACAGAGTATACTTCTCCTTTTCTTATACAAAAGGAAGTATATATAGTGTTCCTTAACTTACTTTTTTCACTTGACGATCCATATCACGGTACAGCAATCTCCTGTGTCCTTTTTATAGCTTCATAGCACTCCACTGATTGGATATGTCATAGCTTATTCAAACAGGTTCTTATTGATAGACATATCGGTTATTTGCAGTTTTTCTGGCTGTCATAAATAATGCTGTGATGAATAACGTTTTGCATGTTATTTTGTATTTTTACAGGTCTGTCTTTGGGATAGAGTTCTAGATGTGTAATTGCTGGGTCCGAGGATAAATGCATATATAATTTACTGGGTATAACTGGATTTCCCTCAATAGGAGTTTTGCGCTGGGCTCAGTGGCTCACACCTGTAATTCGAGCACTTTGAGAGGCTGAGGTGGGGGGATCACTTGAGATCAGGAGTTCAAGACCAGCCTGGCCAACGTGGAGAAACCCCATCTCTACGAAAAATACAAAAATTAGCCGGGTGTGGTGGCAGGCACCTTGTAATCCCAGCTACTTGGGAGGCAGAGGCAGGAGAATTGCTTGAACCTGGGAGGTGGAGGTAGCAGTGAGCCAAGATTGTGCCACTGCACTCCAACCTGGGCGACAGAGAAAAAAAAGAAATTCAAGATAGACAAAAGCAGGAAAGTGGTTATTTGGGAGTAGGGACAGGGGAGGGGATTGATGGAAAGGAGTATAGGGAGTGTTCTGGAGTGATGGAAATGTTCTCTATCTTGATTGAGGTAGTGGTTACATGGGTGTATACATTTATCAAAATACATTGAACTGCATACAGATATGTGCATTTTACTTAGTGTAAACTATATCTCAATTATAATTCTCACTCCATCACTTCATTATTAGTAATATTGGTACTGTATTTTTGAAATGGAGCACATGTCCTTCTAGACTGTAGAGTCTGGTGGAGTCTACAGACCAGCAAACAGACCATTACCATACCGTGCAGTAAGTGTGAAAATAGCAAAAGTCCAGAGCACGTTGGTTCTACAGAGGTCGTTTAACTTAGATTTAGGGGAGACAAGGAAGGTTCCTGAGAGAAAGTAAAGTCTAAGTTAAGGACGGAAAGATGCGTGGAAGTTGTTCAGGGAACCTTCATTCATGAGAGGGAAGAGTCAAAGATATGCCTAGTTTACCAGCTTGGTCACTGGGTGGAAGGTGGGTGGAGCCCTTTGCCAGTTAGTGAACATGGGAGGAGGAACAGTTTTTGGTGGTGGTGGGGACAGGGGCAATGGTGAGTTCATTTGGAGGCCTGTTGAGTTGGATTTGAGGTCTAAGAGAGCTAAGGGCTAGAGATAGGGATTTTGGAGTTATCAGCATATAATTGTTCATTTAAGTATTGGGACTTTATGAACTGGCCAGGTGAAGGAGCCATAGAGGAAGAAGTTGAAAATTTATGAAAGAGAATTGTGATTGGGAAATTTATGGGGAAAAGGGAATTGTGAGGTCAGATTGTGAGAGGAAGATGGGCAACTAAAATTATTTTCTCTCCAATTTCTTAATATGAAAAATAGCAAACAAAAAAAGTTGAAAAAAGTAGTTCAAGGAATACCTGTGTATCTTCCACTCAAGGTTAATCATTATTAATACTACGATACTAGCTTTATGTTTGTTGGTATGTGTGTGTGTGTCTTTTTCATTTTGTTGATTTATTTGAGAGTGGTAGGTATAATGTTGCACTTCAGCACACATTTTCTAAAAATTGGGATGTTTACCTATGTAACCACAACATTATTACCACACCTAAGAAAACCAACAGTTATTTCTTTTTCTTTCTTTTTTTTTTTTTTTGAGATGGAGTCTTGCTCTGTTACCAGGCTGGAGTGCAGTGGCACAATCTCGGTTCACTGCAACCTCCGCCTCCTGGATTCACGTGATTCTCCTGCCTCAGCCTCCCTAGTAGCTGGGACTACAGACGCGCGCCAGCGCGCCTGGCTAATTTTTTGTATTTTTAGTAGAGACAGGGTTTCATTCGCCGTTCGCCATGTTGGCCAGGATGGTCTTGAGCTCTTGCTCTCGTGATCTGCCCACTTCGGCCTCCCAAAGTGCTGGGATTACAGGCGTGAGCCACTTTGCCTGGCCAGCAGTTATTTCTTAATATAATTTGATATTCAGAATTCCTGAATTGTATTCTAACTATAGCTTTTTCTTCTACACTGGGACCTAATCAAAGTTGACCTATTTCTGAATGCATTCAGAGAAAAAAAAAAAGTTGACCTATTGCATTTGGTTGTTAAGTCCTTTTAGTCTTTTTTTTTTTTTTTTTTTTTTTTTTTTTTTTTTTAGACAAATTAATTCGATGTAGCCCACGCAGGTGTTTTGTGGCACAAAAAACGCACACAGCAAACAACCCCAACCCCGTTAAAAAAAATAAAAAGCCACCCCATACCCACT
>CAUYLG010045305.1:0-121220 GCA_963573385.1 Cacajao melanocephalus | reverse complement strand
AAAGAGGAAGAGAAAGAGGGAGAGAGAACGGGATTCTTGTTCTATTGCCCAGGCTAGAATGCAGTCTAAAAATGGGTATTAAAAACCTCTTTTATGCCATCACTCTTAATTGGCTGACCCAAACCTCCTATAGAGCCCATTCTCCTAAACTCCTTCCAGTTGGTTTGGTCCATGACGCACATATTTAAAAGAAAAGTTTTGTCTAAGAAAGGAACGGAACTAGTTTGGTCTTCCCCCTTTCCCTTCCTGCCCCTTACCCATTTCTTTTTTTGGAGCACAGATAATGCTTGAAGGAGCAAGAGCTACATTGCCATCAGGAAGACGAACACAGCACACAAAGGATGGTGGGCCTGTGAGATGGAAAAACAGGGATCCTTAGTGACATCACTGAGCAGCTGCCCTAGCCCTGGTCTATTTCATCTAGTCTTCATATTATGTAAAAAACAAAACAAATCACAAATAAATAAGCTAACAAAAAACCGCAAAGGGCACATTATGGTACTCTATGGCTTCCTATTAGACTCGAAAATGTGTTGCCTACAAATAATTCTTTATTTAAATAATTTTTATAATAAATATTATTTTTTAAAAGTTTTTGATTTACAGAAAAATTGGGGAGATAGAATATATACCACCCCAGGTTTCCTTTTTACATTAGGGTGATAGATTTGTAATAATTGGTGAACCAATATTGATACATTATTATTATTTATTTGTTTTTTTCTTGAGATGGAGCCTTGCTCTGTTGCCCAGGCTGGAGTGCAGTGGTGCGATCTCACCTCACGGCAACCTCTGCCTCCTGGGTTCAAGCAATTTTCCTGCCTCAGCCTCCCGAGTAGTTGGGGTTACAGGTGTGCGCCACCATGCCCGGCTAACTTTTTTTTTGTATTTTTAGTAGAGATGGGGTTTCAGCATGCTGGCCAGGCTGGTCTCAAACTCCGGACCTTGTGATCCACCCATCTTGGCCTCCCAAAGTGCTGGGATTACAGGCGTACACAACATTATTTTTAAAGTCCGTATTTCACTCAGTGTGGATTCCTTAGCTTTGGATTCCAGTCCAGTATGGATTTCTGTAGTTTTTACCTAACATGCCTTTTCTGTTTCAGGATCCTAATCCAGATCCCACATTACATTTAGTTGTACTGTCTCTTTTTTTTTGTTTTTGTTTTTTAAGGCAAGATCTCAGTCCATAGCCTAGGCTGGAGTGCAGCTTCAACCTCCTGGGCTCAAGCAATCCTCCCACCTCGGGCCCCAAAGTAGCTGGAACTACAAACTTCTACTAACACAGTCTGCTAATTGAAACAAAGTTTTATATAGAGAAAGTTTTGCCTTGTTGCCTAGGCTGATCTCCAACTCCTGGGCTCAAGTGATCTTCCTGCCTTGGCCTCCTAACGTGTTGAGATTACAGGTGTGGGCCACTGTGCCTAACCAGTTGTATATCCTTAGGCTTCGTGTGGGTGTGACAGTTTCTCAGACTTTGCTTGTTTTTGATAATCTTGATATTTTGAGCAGTACTGGTCAGGTATTTTGTAGACTGTTCCCCAGTTGGGATTTGTCTGATGTCTTTATAGTAATTAAACTGAGGTGATGGGTTTTGGGGGCAGGGGATCCCAGAGGTAAAGTGCCATTTTCATCACATCATCCCAAGGGTATACCCTATAACATGACCTGTCACTGCTGATATTGACCTAGATCACCTAAGATAGTGTAGTGTTCATCAGGTTTTTAAAAAACTCTTTTTTTCCCTTTTCATGCTAAAGTATTTTTTTTTTTTTTTGTGGAGTCTTGCTCTGTCACCCAGGCTGGATGGGGGGTGGTATGTGATATCGGCTCACTGAAACCACCGCCTCCAGGGTTCAAGCAATTTTCCTCCCTCAGCCTCCTGAGGAGCTGGGATTACAGGCACCCAGCACCATGCCTGGCTAATTTTTGTATGTTTAGTAGTGACGGGGCTTCACCATGTTGGCCAGGCTGGTCTTGAACTTCTGACCTCAAGTGATCTGCCTGCTTCGGCCTCCCAAAGTGCTGGGATTACAGGCGTGAGCCACTGCACCCAGCCCTAAACTATTTTTTTTACATGTTTTGTTAGATTTATACCTAAATATTTTAGTTTCTAAGCAATTGTATTACATTTTTAAACTTCAGTTTCTGTGTGTTCATTGTTAGTATATAGAAATGCAATCAATTTTTGCATGTTGATCTTGTATCCTATAACCTTGAAAAACTCAAGCAATGGGGAAAGGGCTTTCTATTCAATAAATGGTGCTGCAACAACCAGTTAACCACATGCGGAAGATTGAAACTAAACTCTTCCCAAGGAACTTATTACAATCTGCACTTAAGAAGTGGGGATATATGCTCCACCTCCTTGAAGACAGAGTATCTACATAAATTATTTGGAATTCTTTAGCCATAGGAAGTTTGTCTCTTGTTCCCCATTTATTTATGTATTTAGTCACTTATTTATATTAGTGTGCACATGTAGAAATTTATTTTCTATTTTGGGTTATAGTCCAGTGGTAACCTAGTTACAGTCAATTCTCATTACTCCTGGTAGTTATGTTCTATAAAGTTGCAGCAAACAAGGATTTTGCAATGAACCATTGCACCTAGGGAAAATGTATATATCTCTCACATAGATTTTAATTTAAATCCTACAAACAATTTATCCTGGTAGAATCTATTTTCTTTTTTTTTTTAAAAAAAAGAGACAATAAGGTTCAGAAGTATTAAATGACTTGCAGAGGCCACTCAATTCTCTGGTGCCAAAATTGGCCCTCAAACCTGGTCCAACTGGGCCCAGAGGCAGAGCTTCATGCATTTGCCCCACAGCCCCTGTCGAATCCATCCTCTGGTCATCTCTGGATGAGAGCTGAAACAAGAAGGCAGAGTAGTTGCCTCGATGGACCTCAGCTGGGAACATGCCTTTTGGGTGATTCAAATTTTTAGTGCTCTGTGTATGTCTGTCTGCAAATGGAAATGAAAGTTGCACCTGACTACTGGTGTCAGGGTTACAAATAAACTTTAGCAAGCAGGCAAATTCACAAAAGCAAAACCTGCAAATACTGATCAATTGCTTCTCCCTTCCTTTCCCTTCCCTTCCCTTACCTTCCCTCCCCGCCTCTCCCCTCCCCTTCCTCCCTGATGGAGTCGCACTCTGTCGCCCAGGCTGGAGCACAATGGCGTGATCTCAGCTCAGTGCAACCTCTGCCACCAGGGTTCAGGCGATTCTCCTGTCTCAGCCTCCTGAGTAGCTGGGATTACAGGCACCTGCAACGGAACTTGGCTAATTTTTGTGTTTTTAGAAGAGACGGTGTTTCACCATCTTGGCCAGGCTGGTCTTTAGTTTCTCAGGTACATAAAGAAACACATACTCTTGTATTCATAAAGAAATGTAAGGATCAGCTAGTCCAACTTGCAACTCAATGCAGGAATTCTTTATGTGGTTTTTGACAGGTGCCATGCAGCCTTGGCCTGCAGTCTTGACAAAGCTATCCTCACACCCTTATGTGTAGTTGCCCTCCAGATTCCACTCAAGGGTCCATCATCAGAGAAGCCCTCTCAAACTCTTAGGTTGAGTTCATCAGTTGATGATGTCATAGCCCTGTGCACCTGTTCTTCAGGGCACACATTCCATGAAGTTTATATATGTACATTTCTTTTTAACATTATCTGATTAGAATTGTTTCTCCACTAGGGCAAAAGAAATGGGTCTTCTTTTACACACTTTGTTTCTTCAGAAACTGAGAGCGAGCACATAATAACTCATTAATAACTGAATAAGAATAAATGGATGAATGAATGAACAGGGAGATCATTACCTCAGAGGACACTATTTTTCATTTTTGAATCACCTACTTATCACCAGGTGTAGGTAAGATCTAAAGCTCTGTGTCAAAAATGTTATTTTCTGTTTACATATGGATGAGTAAAATCTAAAAGCCTCAATTATTTCAAGGCCTATGTAAGTCAAATCAAGATACCCTGAGGGAAAGAATGATGCTGTACAGAGATCATATTTCAATTTAGAATAAGATATTCACCTACGAGTAACTTAATTATTTGATTATATGGAGATTAGCTGGCTGATAATGCTTCACTTGCTTCTTTTCTTGCTGAGTATGATTTATATTTCTGATATCTCACTAAAAAAAACCCAATATTTTAACTGGATTTGGGGATTTCAAAGAACAGATCCAAATTAGTAAAGTATGTATTAGGCTATAGACAACATCTTTACATTATCCACCACTAGGGAAAATAATTAGACAATGCATTCATTATGTTTCTTTCTCAACACATTAATTCTTTATACAACAATTCTCTTTATTATTGGACACGCTCTGCCTTGTGCCAGGGTTCTGTGCTTGACTTTTACTAACTCGAGGTATTTCCATATGAAAATAATTTATGATATTGACTTCATATATTAATAAATGAACTAGGTGCAGTGGCCCATGCCTGTAATCCTAGTGCTTTGAAAGGGTGAGGCGGGTGGATCACCTGAGGTCAGGAGTTTGAGACAAGCCTGGCCAACATGGTGAAACCCCATCTCTACTAAAAATACAGAAAAAAAAATTAACTTGGCATGGTGGCTGGCACCTGTATTCCCAGCTACGTGGGAGGCTGCGGCAGAAGAGTTGCTTGTACCCAGGAGGTGGAGGTTGCAGTGAGCCAAAATCATGCCATTGCACTCCAGCCTGGGCAACAAGAGTGAAACTCCAGCTCAATACATGAATGAATGAATGAATGAACGACTGAATGAAAACCTTATAATTTGAGCAGTCTTCAATTTCTAGTAAGATAATTATAACTTCTTCTGGTTAGAATAAATATTCTTTTATTTTTGTCATAATTGTTTATGTGGCCAACATTCCACATGAAGGAAACATTATGTAAATGGGAACTCAACAAATAGATGACATTTGTTTTGTGTAAGTAACTATGCAGTGAAAATGTGACTTATCCTAGGTTATGAATCATGGTCGCTTATTACTGTTACAAACCCCTATTATTATTCCAGAAGTGTTGAAAGAGAGGAAGGAATAGAGGTTAAAAATTGCCTTTATTGCATCTTTGCATTTGGGTACCTCTAAGAGTTGAGGTTTTTAAAAACCATTTTGCCAGCTCATCTTGCTGACATTTTCCTGCCAGTGGATGAAATATATGATACATTCTTTCTGTCTCTACATGTATTTTTGTAAACAATATTTCTGACAAGGAGACTTTACTTAATGCAAAAACTGGAAAAGTTAAACACATTTTGCTTCATCCGAGAGGTGACTCTTCTTAATACCACCTTCCTTTCAGTTGGATATTTAATTTTACCATATATTTTTGACGTTTGCCATGCCAAGACCTATCACTCTCTGAAGTCCTCACACATAAAACTTAATCTCCGCTACTTTCATAATTATAGATGCTCCTCAGTGTACTATCGAGTTACTTTCTAACAAACCCACTGTATGTTGAAAATATTGTAAGTCAAAAGTGCATTTAATACATCTAACCTTCTGAACATCCTGTCTTAGCCTAGGCCACTTTAAACTTAAGTGCTCAGAAGGCTTACATTAGCCCACAGTGGGGTAACGTCTTCCAGCACAAAGTCTACTTTATAATAAAGTGTTGAATAATATCTCATGTAATTTATTGACTACTGTATTGAAAGTAAGAAACAGACTGGTTGTAAGGGTACTTGAGTATGGTTTCTAGGGAATGCATATTGCTTTTGCAGCATTGTAAAGTCAAAATGTCATGAGTTGAACTATCCTAAGTCAGGGATCATCTCTATTTTGTTCTATTGAGTCTACCACAAGTGAAACTCTACATACTTAATAAGAGTAATGCCCATCTTCCTTTTTCTTAAAAATGTTGCTTTATAGATGTATTCTAGGAGTTCTAATACACAATAATTGATGTTCAAGGAAATGAGGAAGAAAGGAAAATAAATTATCAAAGCAATAACATGAAGTCCTCACTGAGAGCAGAAGGACCTAGTTGTTCTGGCTGTATATGTGCAGCAAGTTCTCAATAAAATGAATAGAAAAGACTCTCGTGTAAGCATTTCATTGATTAAATAGGAGTGCCCAGAAAAGTATCAAAGGAGGAAAAAATGATCCTGAAAAAGAGGAAAAGGAATAAGAATAATTTTAGAAATCTCAACCACAAAACAGGGTCCTGGGAAATAATTGAATAGTGCCACCATGATTCTGAAGGAGTGGTTTTCAACCTTGAAGTCTCTACTCTAATAAACAAAGTTTCTTACAGAATGAAGATAATATCAAGACATGTAATTACTTAGAAAATGGATGTATCAGACTTATTCTCAGGAACCTGAGACTGTCATCTAACCAAAAAAACGGAATAAATATGTGGTATACTTGATATGTGAAATATCTTGTCTTTTGTATTTGTTATATAAATATGTTTGTATTAATATTTATTATATAAATATATATCTATTAGTTATCTATTATATAAATATAATTATATATTATACAAACATATTTTATATTTTATAATATTGTAACATATATACTTTATATATCTTCTATATAGTTTATATTTTATTGTTTAGCCTGATATGTTAATATATATTCTTATATATGTTTCTAATATATATTTTATTTTTCATTCTTTCATATTAATTCTTTAACACATATTTTTAAAATTACCAAAGTTAAGAATGACAGTATATTTTGACTTCCTGGGAGTATATTGCAGAAATACTGGTAAATGGAGAAATAATTTAATGATCATGTTGAAATGAAAGAGAATGAAAAGATATGCCAACTGTTTTGCTTTCCTATCATGACCACAAGAAACATGTCATTCATTAAGGAGAGTGTAACTCACCACTCTGACAGCAGAGGAACTCTTGTAGGAATTTTTCACATGAAGTGTCTTTAAAGAAGTGAAAATGAGACCAATTCCATCAAAACCAGTGTAAGAAGATAGCAACTGAGAATCGACACATTTCAGTTGATGAAAATTTCTAGTGAAACAATCCCTGAAATAGAATAAAGATGTACCATCACAGTTCAGACTAACATTTGAAAAATTTTAAAAAGAAAACACTTAAAATAAGATAGTCAAAACCTAAGATAAAAAATAGACAAAAAGGAAGGATTTTCACCAGAGTTGGCTCAACTTAAGAAAGAAATTAAACCTGACAATGTTGGAAATGGCTAATAAATTACAATGGTCTCAAAAGAGAAAAAGGTTGAATGAGAATTTAGTAAGAGGCGTTAAAGAAAGTCAGAAAATCAAGAAAATTGAAATTAGAAAAAGGAAGAAGTAAACTGGGTCAGAGAAAAAAAGTGGTTGAAATGAAAAACATTTCTTATATATTTTCTCTATTATCTATTATTCAATCATGATCTATCATTTGTCTGTCTATTACATACATTATATTTTTTTGACTCTTTTCAGAATAGGTTACATGCCATCAGGAAACCAGGCTATTTACCCCTTAATACTTCTGTATATATTTCTTATGAAGGAGGATATTTATTTGCACAATCACAGCACAGTAATCAACTACAGAGAATTTAACACCAAACATCCCTGTTACCTTGTCTATAGGTTGTATTCCAATGGCATCTATGGCCCCAATAATATCTAGTTCAGAATGCATTTGTGTCTTTTAATAATATATAAAAAGACATAAACGCATTTAATTGTTATGTCTCTTTTTTAAAAATGTTATTTAATTTCTGGGATACATGTGCAGAACATGCAGGCTTGTAATATAGGTATACATTGTTATGTCTTTTTAGCCTCCTTTAATAAAGAGCTTCTTGGCCTGTGTCTTTCATTAAAAAATACAGGCCAGATATTCTATGGAATATTCTTCAATTTGCATTTCCTTGATGTTTCCTCATGAATAGGTTGAGATTATGCATTTGGGCTTGAATACTACGTAAGTGCTATGTTCTCCTCAAGTAGTTACACGGGGAAGCTCGTAATACCACTTATTGTTGATGCTTTGCCTCTTTTTGTGAAGTTAATTTTGGTTACTTGGTTATCTCTTTTCTCCATTATAGGCCTATTTTATTTTGTACCTAAAAGGTGTAGGGAGATGCTTTAAGATGGTGTAAATATCCTGCTTTTTATTAAAAAATTGAATTTAGCAATCATTAATGATTCTTGCCTGAATCAGTTTTTACTATGATGATTGTAAATGGTGGTATTCAAACTCCACCAATTCTTCTTTATTTGTTGTTGGAATTGTCTTGTGTGGAAAAGCTTTTTCTTTTTCTCACAATTAGTTTGTATCTATTTGCTCTCAGAATGGATTTATGGACTCCAATTTCAGTCTATGGGTTATAATCTTATTTATCAGATGCTCATGTTATCAAGATCTGGCCAGTGGAAGCTACCTCAAGATTCCTCTGTGTTCTTTTACTATGTCTCTATCAGTTTTTGAAGTCTGCCTTGTTTTCTGGCAATGCACTTATTCCAGGCTCATGTGGTGGCTACCCCATCATTTTCCTTAGGAACCCAGTTTCCTTCCAAAGAGGAATGTCATTTTAAAACCAAGACCTAGGACCTAGTTCTACTGGGATGGACCCTTTTAGTAAAAAAAAAACTGCTGAAAGCACAGAGGTTTTTTTTTTTTTTTTTTGACAAAGTCTTGCTTTGTCTCCCAGGCTGGAGTGCAGTGGTGCGATCTTGGCTTACAGCAACCTCCGCCTCTCAGGCTCTAACAATTTTCCTGCCTCAGCCTCCCGAGTAGCTGGGACTACAGGCACGCGCTGCCACGCCTGGCTAATTTTTTTTATGTGTGTTTTAGTAGAACGGGGTTTCACCATGTTGCCCAGGCTGGTCTTGAACTCCTGAGCTCAGGCAATCCATCCGCTTCAGCCTCCCAAAGATTCTTCTTTAATAGCAAGAAACATGACCCATGGTAGGAATGTATTACTCATTTGTTCAGTCCTACAATATGCACAAAATAATTCTAGTCTGATACTGTCAAAGAATTTTTCAATGTGGTTTAACCAATTAATAACCCCTCCAGCAGTGTGTGGTATTTCTAGTTGCTCTACATCCTCGCCAACATTTTAGGAATGTCAGTATTTTTCTTTTAGCCATTGCAGTCTGTGTACAGTGGTATATCATTGTGGTTTTAATTTTTATTTGCATGTCCTTGATGACTGATGAGGTGTAATATCTGTTAATTTATTTATTTGCCTCTTGAATATTTTTGTTTTGATAAAATGCATCTCTACTTTTCTCTTGTGTTGTCTATGTTTTTGTATTGGCTGAATATACACTCACATGGAAGTGTTCTAGATGAGTCATTGGTGAGATTTGTTTTTAAAATAGCTTCTGTTTTCTGTTTCCCTAAGCTCAATAATATTTTCTCCTGTATTTTATTGTAAAAATTTTATTACTTTGCCTTTACTATTAAGATCTTCAAAATCTCTTACTGCTTTTTGTGTATTGTGTAAGAAAGGGTCAAGAATCATTTTCTCCACATTTAAATCCAAATGATAGAGCACCTTTTGTTGAAAGAGCCATTCTTTCTTGCAATTCACTGAAGTCTCACCTTTGTTAAAATCCATGAGCCCATATTTGTGTAGCTTTGCTTTTGAAGTCTCTTTTCTGTTCGATTGGAGTATTTTTTTCTATTCTTGTGTTATGCCATATTGTCTTAATTACTGTAGTTTTATGATACATCTTAATATCTAGTAGTGTGAATCCTTCCACTTTCTATCTACAAAATTGTCCTGGGTATTTGTGGGCTTTTATATTTACATATACATTTTAATATCATCTTTTCAATTTCTACAATATAAAAATCCAGCTGGGATTTTCATTTGGATTGCTCTGAATGCATACATCAGTTTAGAAGGAATTATTATCTCTGTAATATTTTGTCTTGAAATTCATAGACATGTGTCTTGTTTGTTTAGATCTTTTGTATTTTCTCTCAATTATGTCTTCATTTTCTGTGAGATATTGAACATATTCTATTTGGCTAATCCCTAAGTATTCTTTATGCTTTTATAACTATTATTTAGAAAACTCATTTCTATTTCTTTCTGGTGTATAACAATGAAACTTTTTCATACTGACTGTATCAAGTAAACTTTACAGATTCATTTATTAATTTTTAAGAGCTTTTCAGCTTTTGAGTATGTCATATAAACAACTGTGTTGTCTGTTACTAACTAGAGGTATGTTTACTTTTCCAGTCCCTATGCTTTGGTAGTTGTTTTACTTACTTCCATTCACAGGCTAGGACCTGAATTACAATGTTGAATAGAAGTGGTAATAGTGGGTACCTTGTCACCCGATCTTAGTAGATGAGATTTTAGTAATTCACCAAAAAGTATGATGCTTATTGTAGGCATTTTATAAATCCCCAATATCAAATTAATGTTATATTCTATTTCTACTTTGCTAAATTTTTTTTCCAGATTTTAACATTTGTTGTTTCTACTCAGAAATTCATGTGTATTTTGCATCTTGTCACAGGCCATATTTCAGGGGTTTCATAACCACCCCTACTTTGGTGATTTTTAAAAAAAATTTATTATACTTTAAGTTCTGGCGTACATGTGCAGAGCATGCAGGTTTGTTACATAGTTATACAAGTGCCATGGTGGAGGTTTGCTGCATCCACTGTACTTTTCTGGCACCTTTTGATAAGAATGTTTTATATTTTTCATTTCTTTTATTGTGGTAAATTACATTGTTTGGTTTTTCTAATGTGGAAACAACCTTGCATTTCTGGAATAAATTCAACTTGATTGTGGTGTACTATCTTTGTATATATTTATACAATTATTGCAATCAATTTCACAACTATGTTCATGATGGATATTAGTCTGTAATATCACTATTCTTGCAATGTTCTTTTTTGGTTTTCATAGGAAAGTTAGTCTGGCCTCATTAAACAGACTGGGGCATGTTCCATCTTTATTCTGGATATTTAAAAAATCTATTTGCCCTATTTATCTTATAAATCATCAAATATCTGTGGCAAAAATGGCCCAGAATATTGAATTCACTTTTCTGGGCCTCATGTCTCTCCAGCAAATTGGCTTCTTGAGTCCTGGCTGTGTTGGTAGGTCTTTGGTATCATCAACATGATTTTTCTATATTTTATTCATCTTTTGAAGATTTTCTTGATGAGAGGTCCATTTTGCTGCAGACTGGCCTATCTTTGCTGGAAGTGGAAGCCCCTCCCTCATTTTTAACCCCATTTTTCCAGCTTTTGTTATTTTTCACAAGGGACAGGTAGATCAAGAATTTTTCAGCTTCTGTGTTACAAATATTCATTAGAGACTTTTAGATTGCTGTCTGTGTTCACCTTCTTATGCTTGAATGGTTTAGGAATGAGGAAGAATATTTACTGAGGCAAATGCTCTGTCAGTTTGACAATGCTCTTTTCAAACTGGGTGCCTCTCAAAGCAAGTTCTGTATGGTTCATTACTCATTTGCTGCACTATCCTCATCTTTTAAGACTTGCTTTAGGTGATGCTAGTCTGCAGAAAGGTTTCTGCTTTCTATTACACGCAATGTTTAGTTTAGTTTTTTTTAAAGAGGTTTTAGAATAGTTAAGAAACATATTCTTCCTGGTTTTGCTAATAAAGAATGCTTATTTTAATTTTGGTAAAATCTAATTTAAACACACCCTGGAGGTATTTCTTTGGGTAAAATCTGGGTATGTGTTAAGTTATGCATGCGTGCACACACAATACTTCTGAAAGGTTAACTCAAAATTTTAATAAAGTAATATTTTTACAGGTAAAAAAATAGTAATTTTAGTGATAAAATTGCCTGGGAAAATAAAGTAACTCTTTAGCAATTATAGTATTCAAGTTTTGAGTAATAAATAAAAATGACTCTCTCAATTCTACTATTACGTTTAATGTAAACTTTTAGTGTTATATCAAAATAATTCCTAAGATTTGGTGGTGATAATGTTAATGGTAAACTGAATTCATAGACATGAAGTCATTTTCACCCAAAACAAAAGCAAGTTATAACTTATGAATGAACATATTATTAGAATATATTTTTCATGAGCAAAACATATAGTCTCTGTTCATATAAGAGTTTGTTGGGGCTGGGTAAGGTGGTTCATGCCTGTAATCCCAGCACTTTGGGAGGCCAAGGCAGGCGGATCGCTTGAGGTAAGGAGTTCGAGACCACCTGGCCAATCTGGTGAAACCCCTTCTCTACTAGAAATATAAACACTAGCCAGATGTGGTGGCACGTGCCTGTAATCCCAGCTACTCGGGAAGCTGAGGCATGAGAATTGCTTGAACCTGGAAGGCGGAGGTTGCAGTGAGCTGAGATCATGCCACTGCACTCCAGCCTGGGCAACAGAGTGAGACTCCATCTCAAAAAAAAAAAAAAGTTTGTTGGAACAGGAAGAAACCCTAATTCTTGTTTATTTGTTTTGCAGATGAGAAATTGGATTTTCTTTTAGATGGTACTACATTGTCCAGAGTAAGAGTGAGAGTTTTGGAGCTTGAACTCAGGTGTCTCCCTGTGTCATGATTCCTTCTCAAAAACTAACACTAGCAATAGTCAGAACAGGCTGAGTTTGAAGGCTGACTCTGGTAATTGCTAGCCATGCTGATTCATCAAATGTGGAGAATAACAACAGAGACATTGTGTTGTAAGGATTAACGGAGTAGTCTGTGTGCTTGTAAGAGCTTCCTGGGATGCCTGGTGCATTTTAGGGGATCAACATATTCTCTTATATTCTCTGTAAAAGAGAATATTATTTTCTGCTTATGTCTGATACTAATTCCTTTGCTTATGTTCTAGATCCTCTTTTCTTCTCTACCATCTGCTACCAATTCCCCAACAACCTTCCCCACTTCCCCACTTCCCCACTTTTGTGGTTTCCCAATTCCAACCTCTCTACAAGCATTTAGTGGACAACTAAGGTTGTCTCTCCTATTTAAAACAAAACATCTTCCATCCAATATATGCATACCCACTGTCTTTGCCTTCTTTTTCCCCTGTCAAGCTTCTTTGGAAAATGGTCTATATTTGTTGTCTTCATTTTTATCTCCTATTTTCTTGACAACCTATTACAAGACAATTTTGCCCTGGGCTACTCACCTGAAACTTTGGAATCATTATGCATGCCTTTCTCTCCCTCTCCCTCTCCCTCAATCTTATACAGTCCAGTTCATTCCATTTCTACACTATTTCTAGACACCAATTGACTTTATCCACAAAGCTTTGTATTATTCTCATTTTTGTATGGTTGATTTCAGTATTAATCCTAGTTCATGAAACAAATATGGGACTTAGTGTTAGTTGCTATTGGCTTCTGATTCCAGATGACCACTTTTTTGATGTGACATGGATACTCTGCTTTAATGTGCTATGACTCAGTGTGTGTGTGTAATCTGGAAAACAGGAACAGTAAAAACTGTTAAACATGTGTGTTGCGAGGAATAAATGGTAAAACTCATACAAATCACTTAAAATTTCCAGGCACAAAACAGGTATTTATATTTTTTGTTGCCTATTTTAAAATTCATGTACTTTTTTTGAGACATTCTCTTCACTGACACCAATGTGATGTTGCTAAAATATTTATTTACACCTTAAAATCCTTATTAGTTTTCAGAGAAAACTCAAAACATGTTTATCTGACATCAAAGTGTAATCCTACAACAAACAGGATCCTGCCACTCTCCAGTTTGATTTGCCTTCCACATCTTTTAGCCTTGCTATAGATCAAACTTCATTCAACAGCTATTATTATTCAAATTAAGCTCCTCTGTTCTTGTACGTGTAGTTGGATCTTCTCAGAAGGCTCTCACTTTTCCTACCTTTATCCTGCTTCTTTGGCTTACCCATGTTCCAAGAACCGGTTTAGCATCATCTCAAGAAGTGCATGGATATAAAATCGGCAGAGAAGTTTCAATATTCCTGAAGTTTGAGAGAAAATAGACACAATGCAATAGAACAAATAATGAAAAAATAATTTAAGAAAAGTTTTTTGAAATAAAAGTATATGTGGACCTATGTATCGAAAGGACACATCACAAACATGGGAAAATTGACCAGAATGGTCAACTCTGAGATATATTTTAGTAAAACCATTAGACTTTATTGATAAAGAAAATAAACCTTTGAGCATCCGGGCAATAACACCAAGTCACATATTAAGGAACCATAATAAGTTTGACATTAGACTTTTTAATAGCAAAATTTTGTGACAAAAGACAATGGACTAACATAATTAAGATGCTTTAGGAAAAAAAAAAACTGAGAAAAGTACATTATAGTTGGCCAAACTGTCATTCAAGTATAAAACCTATATAGCCTATAATCAAACTTACGAACTTTTGAAAATTTTGGGAACTTTTAAAAAAATGAACCAATCCTGAAGAATCTACTAGAGATTCTTTTCAAAGAGGAAGATTTAACAACCATTTTACAGGAAATAAAAGATAATGAATAGCGCATTAAAATGAATTCACAGAGTAAAATCCGCAAAATCCGTGAGATGGAAACTCTATAGGACAAATGATCGGATATATTCAGCAAATAAATTACCAACAAAAGAAGACAGAAAGGGATTAAAGAGAAACATGGATTAAAAGAGACCTAAGAGACATGTCAATCAACTGCAACATATGAATCTGATCCAGCTTTTTGTTGAAAAAGCAAATATAAAATTTAAGAACCAATTGGAGAAATACCAATATTGATTGGAAATTAGGCGATAAATAATTTTGTAGAGATGTTTTGATAATGATTCCTATGGTTTAAATATGTTCCCCAAAGTTCATATGTTAGAGACTTAATCCCCAATGCAACAGCGTGTGATGAGGTGGAAACTTTGAGTAATGATTAGGTCTTGAGAATTCTGCCGTTGTGAATGGATTAATGTTGTTATTGGGGGAGTAGAATTATACTGTGAGAATAGGTTTGTTACAAAAGCGAGTTTGGCCCTCTCTTGCCCTCTCTTTTGTGTATGCTGTCTTGCCTGTCCACCTTCTGCCATGAGATGACACAGCAAGAAGGCCTTTGCCAGATGCAGGCCCCTCAATCTTGAACTTCCCAGCCTCCAGAACCATGAGCCAATACATTTCTGTTCATTATAAATTACCCAGTCTCAGGTATTCTGTCAGCAGCATAAAACAGACTAAAACAATGATAACAATGATATTGTGGTTTTTTAAAAAAATGATGTAATATTGAAGAAAATACATACTGACATATTTAAGATCGTTAGTATGATGTCTGGGTATTTGATTCTAAATAGTTTAGTGGAGGGGTATGGGGGTAGAGTATAAATGAAAGAACATTGCAAAAGCTGTTTCGTGGTTATGTGGGAATCCATTCATTTGTATTGGCTTTTATCCCCTGCTTTTTGGTTCAATTATAATTTTCCATAAGAAAAAAAAAATAACCCTAAACAGATGGGACTTGTAAAGGTAGAAACACTTAATAGTGGAAAGCAGTAACAGATGGTCATCTGATAGTTGGGGAGGGGGGGAACGGATTATGAAACTATAAAATGACAAAAATGTTACAAGCAGAGTGATTAGACTTACACCATTTAGCAGAAGAGCTGACATGCGTCAGTAGTCCCTGAGGACATTACCTTGTTACCTACGAGACTAATAATTCATCTCACAAAGACACCGAATAATCTAGCAAATGTTAAATTATGTTTTGCATAGTCTGTTTCAGAAAAGCATAGGCTTAGTTAATATATTTTACAAAATTTTCATTAATGTCTTTTCATGTTTGAGATTTCTCAGCATACAACACGATTTGATCCAGAATCTCCATTGCACTGTGGCATATGTCTGAGATGATGCAGGAGTCATGGAAGTGAACTGTTAAGATCTCCATCAAGAGAACTTGCTGCTGATAGCACAGTTGACTGACAGCACCAGCTGCCACCTCTTTGGTTCCTCCATTGCATTGATGCTGAGACCATGCTTCTTCCCGGCTTCTTCCCGTCAATGACTGAGCATGGTGGCGGCCATTACTATTGGCACATTTTTGCCTAACCACAGGAGTCCTTTAACAAGCAGCTTTTGATCAGGGACACTCCACTGGCCTATTTGAAGTTTTTGCCAAAGTGGGCTGTGGAATATGGCTTCTTCCTTCCCTCTTTTCTTTCACAGCTATCATCCTGCATCACTGTCTGACGCTCTCCCAACTTTCTGCTACTCCATTCCTTTTTATCTGTCACAGGCATTTCCCTCAGTAAACAGCCTGTGTATCTAATCTTGATTTGGCTCTGCGTCTAGGAAGAATCAGACTGTCAGAGACATGCCCTGAGAAGATCAGTTGAGAACACTCCTTGAGAGCTCAATTGGCTTGCATTGGGTCTTTCATTTTCCATTTCAAAAAGGCAGTAAGAATTAAATCAAGAAAGAGTGAATTATCATGCTAAGTTCTCAAAAAAGGCTTGATTCTTTTTTTTTTTTTTAATTGTAATTTAGGTTCTGGGGTACATGTGCAGATCATGCAGGATTGTTGCATAGGTACATACATTGCAAGGTGGTTTGCTGCCTTCATCCCCCCATCACCTATATCTGGTATTTTTCCCCTCATTATCCCTCCCCACCCTCCTCACCCCTGCTGTCCCTCCCCTTGCCCGCCTCCTCCTGACCGCAGCGCGTGATACTCCCCTCCCTGTGTCCATGTGTTCTAATTGTTCAACACCTGCCTAAAAGACTTGATTTTTGATGAAGACAGCCAGGGTCCTCTGAAACTTCCCTTTGGGTTTATGCATACGGTTAACTCTCATTGCAGGGCTGGTGGTATTGTGAATTTATTACTTTCTGATTGGGCATTTTTTTTCCTTAGGGCACAAAGGACTATCTTGAATTACATGGTTTTCTAATACCTACCATTTTTATATCTTTAATTACCCATCAGAGAAGGCAGGAAATAAAGTAGTTCCTAAACATATCCATATTTCAGGTATCTATTTCTGGCATGAAGATTTCTACTTGTTTTTAATTTTTTTGGTGATAGCCTTTTGAATATTCATCCCCATCCAATTATCTCACCCTTTTGAGGTGGGCCTAGCTCTTGATGGTGGTTGGTAAGGCGCAAACAGAATAGTTTGTGTAGCGCCTGCCACAACATGTGGTAACTCAGGCTGATGCAGAAAAGCTTCCTGGAGAGTGAGCTCCATCTTGCTCAGGGCTCATCTTTAGCCCTTATGTGACAGTGCTGGCCAAAAGGAACTGGGTGAGTCAATGTACTTTAATATATCCTGTCTTAGTTGTTGTGGTTAAAAACCTCACCTGCAAAAGAAACAGCAGGCTGGCACCAAGTCTGAGACATATATAAGTTCTCTGGCTGAACACATTTTCTGATAACCGGATAATGGAGTGAAGGACTTGTCAATATGATTCCAGCTGTTACCATTGACACAAAACCCTGCTAAACTTTACCCCATCTCCTCCCTTTTTTGGGGGTCTCAAGACTTCCAGGGCCACACATTCCCCACCTGTTTTTCATATCTGCGTCTTCAAGATGTAGACTGAGTTGTGTCTAATTCTACTTTGAATATTTCTTTGATTTCTTTGAATATTTCTTTTATTTCTGTTTTATTTCTTCAAGGCAAATCCATCATACCAGATATGTCTCAATGTGTAACAGCACAGAGATTTTGGTAATGTGCGTTTTCTTTGTGTATATTTCTTTCTTTCTTTCCTTTTTTTGAGACAGTGTCCCACACTGTTGCCTGGGCTGGAGTGCAGTGGTGTGCTCTCGGCTCACTGCAACCTTCACCTCCCAGGTTCATGCTATTCTGCTGCCTCAGCCTCCCAAGTAGCTGGGATTACAGGTACATACTACTATACCAGCTAATTTTTTGTGTTTTCTTGGTAGAGACAGGTTTCACTACGTTGGCCAGACTGGTCTTGAACTCCTGACACTGTGATCTGCCTGCCCCAGCCTCCCAAAGTGCTGGGATTACAGGTGTGAGCCACTGTGCCTGGCTTATGTATTTCTTAATATAACTTTGTATTTTAATAAAATAAATGTCCTTACTGATCTTGTCAGAATATTCAAATTTAGCTTTATTTTTTCTTTATCATGAGCACTAAATATATGCATACTCTATTTGCAATACTGTAATAGTGATGTATACTCTTAAATTCTTAACGTTTCCCTTGGGGCAAGAATAAAATGTATTTTCTTTTTAATATTTTGGTGCTATACTCATGCAGACAAGGACAACCATTCAAAACCTGGTGCAAAAGCCATCCATCTTGAGTTGAAGGACAAAAAAGAAAGCATATGGCAGTTACATATTAAAAAATCAGAAATTATACTTCCTAATACTTTGGCCAACATGTTTTAAATGCATATTTGGTATGACAACATATGGCCCAGAACATCATTGTTTTAGGATGGGATTAGAAAAGGAAAGGTTGCTGAAACTGGGAAAGACATTTTATATATATATATATACACACACACATATATACATATATATTTTATATATATATGCATATATATACGTATGTATATATATACGTATATAGATATGTGTGTATATATATACGTGTATAAATATGTGTATGTATATATATATACGTGTATATATGTGTGTGTGTATATATATACACACGTATATATATATGTATATATATATGTATATATATATACACACACACATATATACACGTATATATATGTGAGATGGAGTCTCGCTCTGTATGTCACCCAGGCTGGAGTTCAGTGGCATGATCTTGGCTTATTGCAACCTCCACCTCCTGGGTTCAAGTGATTCTCCTGCAGCAGCCTCCCGAGTAGCTGGGATTACAAGCATGTGCCACCATGCATGCCTGGCTAATTTTTTTATTTTTAGTAGAGACAGGGTTTCACCATGTTGGCCAGGCTGGTCTTGAATTTTGACCTCAAGTGATCTGCCTGCCTCAGTGTCTCTAAGTGCCGAGATTATAGGCGTGAGCCACTGCACCCAGCCGAGATTGATTTTTAAAACTGATACTAGAACAGTTAAGAGAAGAGTTAGTATAGTTGGAGTTAAATGAGAATGCAAACCTAACCCCATGATTTTAAAAGGTCAAGCTATCCCTGTTGTGACCCTCATTCCAAACACTATTCAAGTGAAACAATCTCAGGGACATAGCTGGCACCAATGGAGCTTGTGTTCTCTTTCAGCAAAAGAAATCTAGCCACCTTGAAAAGTAGCTGGGTGTAAATCTTGGAGTACAAAGAAGCAGGACAAGCCTGCATTTGTTTTGTTGTTTTCATAATGTAATCAGAATTTTAGGATCTGCTGTGATGTTGAAAACAGAAAAACAAAAAAAGATCAGACTTAGGTGTTACAGGGATCTTCCCCTTATCCAAAGTTTCCTTTCTGTAATAGTTTGTTATCTGCAATCAACTGTGGTCTGAAAATACTAAATGGAAAATTTCAGAAATAAACAATTCGTAAGTTTCTGATTACACATCCTTCTGAGTGCTGCCCAGCTCTGTCCTACTCTGTTTCCCATGTGTCTGCACTGCATACACCATCTGCCTCTTAGTCACTTAGTGGCTGTCTCTGTTATCAGGTTATCAGATTCACAGATCACAAGAAGAGGGTGAGTATAGCACAATTAGTTATTTTGAGAGAGACAGACCGCATTCCCACTTTTTTTTACAGTATATTGTATAATTGTTCTATTTTATTATTAGTCATTGTTAGTCTATTGCTGTGCCTAATTTATAAATTAAGCTTTATCATAGGTATGTATATATAGGAAAAAAATGAAGTATATATGGAGTTCAGTACTATCCAGGGTTTCAGGCATCTATTGGGGGTTTCGGAATGTATCCCCTGAGGATAAGGGGAACTACTGTAGCTCTGAGAGACCTAAAGGGAATTCTCAAAGGCTCTTCTTAAAAAAATCTCTGCTTAATTTCAGCAATTGCTTGGTTTTAAAATAACATTTATTGGCTGGGCATGGTGGCTCATGCCTGTAATCACAGCACTTTGGGAGTCAGAGGAGGCAGCTCACTTGAGGTCAGGAGTTCAGGACCAGCCTGGTCAACATGATGAAACCACTTCTCTACTAAAAATACAAAAATTAGCTGGGTGTGGTGGCATATGCCTATAGTCCCAGCTACTTGGATGGCTGAGGCACAAGACTCACTTGAACCTGGGAGGCTAAGCTTGCAGTGAGCTGAGATCGTACTACTGCACTCTAGCCTGGGTGACAGAGAGAGACACCATCTCCAACAACAACAACAACAACAACATATATATATATGTATAATAAATAACATTTATTAAGCCACATTTTGTAAATGTTCATGACCTTGTACCTGGATTTTAAGGTTTTAACATTTGAATGTATATTCTATGATGGTGCTCTGGATTATGCTTTGTTTTGCTTTGTCTTTCCAGAAAGCAATACATGCAAGTTATTTTAGAAAATGTTCTATCATTTATTTTACTGTTTGCTAATTTTGATTTTATCATCTTTCTCCTGTATCTTCAAGCCTAATTGCTGATTATCCTTTCCTCAAATTCTTAAGATGGAAACAAAGTTGATATCTCACTCATTTCGATTTGATGTACTTTACCTTCCATAGCAAATATTTATTACATCCATATTACATATACTATAAACCTAATTGTCATTACAAACTGGAAGTGTGCATTACCTATTGTCTTAGCAAGATTACTTTGAATTATTGTTTTCTTCTATCTTTTGTGAAAGCGTGTTATTTGTTTCTCTAAAACTCGTCAGATAGTGTTCTTTTTAACCTATTCTTAAACACTTTGGAAATTTTTGGTAGATATGAACACTTTTGACCTTAGCATGAAAAAGATCTCACTCCTGGACTGGGAATATTCTTAAGCAATTACTCTGCTTAAAAGGTAATTTAGTTAAATTATCTTGCTTTTGCCCTGTGTGTTGGTTGATGGATTTTCATGAGTGAACATCCCCATGTAACCCCAACTCAGATAAAGATCGGAGACTTTCCCAGCCACGCCTTCTCCTGCTCACTAGTTGCCTTCTCCTAGTTGCCATCACCTCAAGTTAAGCACTTCCCTGACTTGTAAAATTATAAATTAGTTTTCCAGGTTTAAAAAACTTTATTTCATGTATATTTTTACCTGACTTTTTTTTTCAGCCAGTGCTACATTTGGTAGATTTATTTTTGCTATTCTACAAGAAAATATCCTCACTATCTTAGAATATTCCACTGTGTGAATATTTATTTATACAGCTATTGATAGACATCTGGGTGGTTTCTTGTTTCTACTAAGCTAAACGTATGCACACCCTTTAGCCCAGCAAGTTTATCGCAGGTATATAACCAACTGAAATGCTTATGCATATTCACTAAAAGTCAGCTATTAGAATGCTTACAGTAGCAATATTTGTACTATCCTTAATGTAGATTACGAACTGCATTATAGGGATATTTATATTTTACAGAATCATTTTGCATGTGTGATTCTGTGAGACATATAAATAAAACCCTCTTATCTTTTAGAAGGCAAATAAACGCTTTAAACCAATGGTCTTTTAATTCCCATTTCAGGACAAGATAAAGGCAATGGGCAGAAAAGTGTACAGCCATTTCTGTCGCACTGAGAATCAAGCCTGGATTGCCTCCAATGAGAAGATAATACAGGACTATTATAAGGACAAGATTTTTCAGGGTAAGACACAGTTCTCATGTGTTCAGACAGATTGCTTTTCAAATCACTCTATATAGGGATGGGTTAAGCCCAGCTCTAAAATAAATATTTATATGCCCTAAAGTTTCCAGCTAGGAAGGCAGAAAGGCTCAGATATCAACACCCAGCATGGGCAGTGACATAGTTGAAATGTGACATTGCTGACTTCAAATTTTCTCACCTTTCAACTATTCTGTTTTTCTAGAGGATTGAATGCGTCCTGATTTTTGAGAACCTATTGTTAGGCAATGCATTTGAATTATTAATAAGAATGAAGAGGTAACCATGGTAAGAGAGGAAAAAAATAAAGCTAGCTCTCTAGGCTGTGGAGATGGTGCCTGCAAACTGCTAAGATACGTAAAAGCAAGGGAATACAACTCAGAGCGTAGATGCTTAAATGCACTCCCCTTCTCTGATCTATTACCTTAAAGGTAGCAATTATGCTTTATGTGTCCGTTGTAACAAATGTCTTCTCCATTCATCTGTGGCCAGTAGCTTACAAGGCAAAGATTGCGTACAAGGCGACTGTTAGGTTTGCTCTCCTCCCTTCCCCACCCCCACTCCCACACATTCCCCTGTAAGAGGAACCTCTCGTCCGTGTCTCCCAGAGATTATGGCAATTAGCATGTTTCCTGTCAACCCTTTCTGTACATCTTTGGTCCCAGGAAGTTTCCTTCCATCCCTCACCTAGAAGAAAGTAGACAAAAACACAGGCTCAGCAGTTTCCAAGTCAGAAAATACAGTCAGGTCCTCAGCAAACAGGGGCAATTCTCTGTTCCTTGTCTATGCATTTCCTCAACCTTACATTGACTCAGGGAAGATACACTTCCCCTTAGGAGAGCCAAGTGAGTTAGAAACCATGGTCATAGTGTGCCCAAGTGTGAAAATTGTTAAAATGCCCTTTTGTGCAGCTCCTGGCTAAGAGGAGACAACGGCTGGTAGGGCTGGAGTTCAGGTCTTTAATGCTCTACAGGAGTCACTCCTAAAATTCGGTTTTGTTCACTAGAAGGGGTGCTGGAGTATCGACTGGAAGGCAAGCCCCATGCTCTGTGCTTGACACACATTTCTCTTGAGTGCAGCAGCACGATCTCGGCTCACTGCAACCTCTGCCTCCCGGGTTCAAGCGATTCTCCTGCCTCAGCCTCTCTAGTAGCTGGGATTACAGGTGGCTGCCACCACGCCCAGCTAATTTTTTTGTATTTTTAGTAGAGACGGGGTTTCACCATGTTGCCTAGGTTGGTCTTGAACTCCTGACCTCAGGTGATCTGCTTGCCTCGGCCTCCCAAAGTGCTGGGATTACACGGGTGAGCCACTGTGCTAGGCCATCTTGGGGGCCTTTTGGACTTAGGAGGAATCCAGATCACAAAGAGAGATACTCCATTGTAGGGGTAGAGTTACCCACAGGAAACACAGGGATGAGTGGGGGCCCTCTTCCTTACCTAAACAAGCAGGAAACATTTGCTGAGGAAGGGGACTTGAACGTGGTAGGGGATCTACAATGCTGTCCAGCCCACTGGTGATAACTCCTTGAAAGCTTGTAGCCTTGTTACCTTGCTCATCAAACTACAATGGATCCCCAGAATAATAAATCCAAATTCTTTTGATGGCAACTGCACACCCTAATTAGCATTCAGCATGGTTCTCTTGCTCTCTTCCCTTCAAGCAATACTGGTTTTCATCCATCCTGCTATTTTTCTCCCTGTGCTGTCATTTAAAATGTATACTTTTCCAATTGCCACTTATTCAAATCCTCTGTTTTCTTTCATAGTCCAGCTAAAGGCTTACTTTCTCCAAGAAACATCTGGTTACATACACATATTTCATTCACTATACCTTCCTCCTCTATTGCAATGTCATAAATTTGTTCTGATGCTGTTTTGAAATGGTCTCTGTTGTGTAAGAGTACCTTGTCTCCCTACAGGAATAAAATTCCCAAAGATAATAAATTCAGGGTTCTAGCAGATAGTTCAAAGAGGAGGAGATTGTGAGAGACAGTACTTCCCCTCTCTGATCCTCAACTCCCAGGCTGAGCTGTTTTCTGGACAGTGCAGCAGCTAAAGTCTTGGTTTCAATGAGGATACGTTTCCCCATCCCCAGAACCTGTGCTGAGAAGCAGTCCTCTAATGTGGTGATGATGAAGAAGCATTTGAGAGGGAAACACCAGGAAGCTCACAGCTCCATTTCCCCTCCCACATTCTACAGGTGCAGGGTGGGTGGTCTCTAGGGGACTTCTCCAGAACTAAGATGTATTAGTTTCCTAGGACTGCTGTTACAAATACACAAACTTGGTGACTTCTTAGAAGTTTGTTCTTATATAGTCTAGAGCCCAGATGTCCAAAATCAAGGACCATTCTTCCTCCAGAAGCTCCAGGGGAGAATCTGCTACATACCCTCTCCTGGCTCCTGGTAGGTGCTGGCTGTCCTTGGTGGACTTTGGCTTATGGCTGCATTACACCAATCTCTTACGCCAATCTCTGTCTCCTTGATCATATTGCCTCTTTCTCTTCTGTCAAATAAATCTCCCTTATGCATCTCTTATAAGGGAACACCAACATCATTGGATTTAGGGTCCATCCAGTTAATCCAGGATGATCTCTTCATCTAACAATCCTTCATTTAATTATACATGCAAAGACCCTTTTCCAAATAGAGTCACATTCAGAAGGCTCTGGGAATTTGGACATGAACCTTTTTGCAGGCCATCATTCAACACCCGCTACATCAGGTTTCTGACAGTAGCACGGCAATCGAATTCTCTGAATTTTCCTCTAACCATGGTGGTTTACAAAGCATACTCATCATTCAGCTTAAATATGACAAATAATAAAGTCACTTTCTGCTCCTGAGTTATTGGCTGAAATGTGTATGAGGAGCATTTGCAAAGTGCTTTCAGGAAAAAAAAAGATAAGCTAACTCTTCCCTCAAGGATATTGTAATCTAGTAGGAAAAGTAAATATGTACACAAGTTGAGGAGAGTTGAATGAAGATGAAAAGCACAATTCTGTGAAACAAGACTAGGGAGAGAGAAAAGACTGTTCCTTTTCTCTCTCTTTCTTCCCCCGACAGCACTCTTGCTAGCATGCATCAAACACCTTATGTGCACCACGACTGTCCCATTAGCTGCTGCTTTAGTTCACTTCTTTCTTTTCTTATTTTGGGACAGAGTCTTGCTCTGTCACCAGGCTGGAATGCAGTGGCGCAATCTCGGCTCACTGCAACTTCTGCCTCCTGGGTTCAAGTGATTCTCTGGCCTCAGCTTCTTGAGCAGCTGGGACTACAGGTGTGCACCACCATGCCTGGCTAATTTTTTATATTTTAGTAGAGATGGGGTTTCACCATATTGGCCAGAATGTTCTTGATCTGCTGACCTCATGATCCACCCCCTTGGTCTCCCAAACTGCTGAGATTACAGGCGTGAGTCACCATGCCCAGCCTAATTCACTTCTTTCATGGGCACTAAAGATGTCCCTTGATAAATGTGACTTTATGGAGTTCCCATAAGCCCCAAATCTGAACCTGTCAGACAGAAAATGTACATTACATTAAATATATGGCAAATGGCTCAAAAAATCTCAAAGAAAAGCAAAAGCATAGGAGTAGTAGTATTGTTTCAAATTTATTTTCTTTAGTAATGTGAATCTATGGATAATTTTATATAAAGAAGATATACATTATATGCAATAAATACATTTAAATGACATATAAAGGATATATATGCATATGTAATATCTACTCTTTAAAGAGCTTTAGTTGCCTTTATTTTATACAGGACTGGAAATAGATAGATAGACATACAATATTATCTACCACTAAAAATTTTTTAGCAATTTTAATTTCTGCTTTGTGGGAGCTTTCAGATTTCTATTTCTGTCTTTATTCACGATTCTGCGCCTTTATCCATGCAGAAGTAACATTAAATCACTTTCACATAAGGACTTAACTTCCACTGCCAGCTCGGGGTCAACAGTCAGGGCTGGGATGGAAAGAAGTGCTGATTAATAAGGCTTTAAAGACTGGTTCAGATGTCTTAACACAAAGACAAATAATCTGAAGTGGTTCCAGTCTTTTCAGTGGCTCAAAACTTCATTTACAATCACCACTTCTAGCCAAATTATATCAGACTACAATTTCCCAGTGACAAAGGCGTATTTCCTTAAGTTTCTTTTTGCCCTTCAAGGGCAATCCAAGGGTACAGTTAATTCATTATGGATATATAGAAAGAATATAAGGAAATGGGGAAAGGGATGGGCTTCTTAGAAAATCTGGGAGAACCTAACGGATTGTACATTATGTTTAAAGAGCAGACAGAAGGAGGAGCACAGTGGAATGCCTGAATAAACACCATGAGCTACTTGAAAAATAAGGCAGCTCTGTCTAACATGGGTACAGAATTTTTCATGAAGCATTTCTATTCTTAAAGGACTCAGTTTTCTAACCTTGAAAGGTTAGCACAAGTTAAATAAGAAAATGTTATTCAGCAAAGTCAGACAATATCTATAGATCTTATGCCTTGTCCCCCACCCAGTTCCCCAAATATAAAGTGTGCTTCCTAAGAGGAAAATGACCTAAAATGGTAGATTTTTTTTTTTTTTTTTTTTTTTGAGACCGGGTCTCTTTTCGTCACCAGGTGCCAGGCTGGAGTGCAGTGGTGCAATCTTAGCTCACTGCAACCCCCGCCTCCTGGGTTCAAGCAATTCTCCTGCCTCAGCCTCCCGAGTAGCTGGGACTACTGGCGCGTGCCACCACGCCCAGCTAAGTTTTGTATTTGATAGAGACAGGGTTTCATCGTGTTAGCCAGGGTGGTCTCGATCTCCTGACCTCATGATCCGCCCACCTCGGCCTCCCAAAGTGCTGGGATTATAGGCGTGAGCCACTGCACCCGGCTGATTTTTTTTTTTTTTGAGATGAAGTTTTGCTCTTGCCACCCAGGCTGGAGTACGGTGGCATAATCTTGGCTCACTGCAACATCTATCTATTGGGTTCAAGTGATTCTCCTTTCTCAGCCTCCCGAGTAGCTGGGATTACAGCGCCAGCCACCACACCCGACTAATTTTTGTATTTTTGGTAGAGACTGGGTCTCACCATGTTGGCCTGGCTGGTCTTGAACTCCTGACCTTAGGTGTTCTGCCTGCCTTGGGCTTCCAAAGGGCTGGGATTACAGGTGTGAGCCACCATGCCTGGCCAGTAGAAATTTTTTAATGAATTGCTCTCACTGTCTTATAAAAAGGCACTGTATTGTCAGTTTATTGAACTGTCAACATGGATTGAGATGCAGTTCTCATATGCCTGCTGGATTTGAGTTCTTAGCTCAAAGCTGATTATCTAACAATTTTTGCAGTGAAAGCAAAGCCCAGGAGCTATAGATTCTGAGAATCTATCCTTCAGAAGATGCCAGCAGAATACTGCTTTGTGAGAGCAGTGTGCGTCTGCAGCCACCCCGCTCAGAGCAAAGCTTTCAGTAGCAGCTCATTGTCAACTACAAATAAATAATTTGAAGAATAGTTAATAAAAAATCAATGTGTCCACCTATATTAAGAAATTCAGCCTGCTCTTTCCCTATTGAATTTTTCTGAAGGAGGAACCTTGTGGTTCAAAGGAGGACTCTAGTTTTTAGTAAAATATCTGTAATATAGCATGTCCAAGTCTGCGAACTTATTTTTAAACTGATACTAATTCACATACACATGTTTTTCCAAAGAATGCTTATCAATTTGTTTGTCCTTTGGATCTGAGTGGGGGCATTCTACAGAGATTTGGAAGGTGGAAAAGAAACAGAGCCAATAATTCTCATGTAGCAATGGTAGACAGAGTGAGGTTTGGCAAATGGCAGACCTGGCAGTTTGCCAAGATTTCAGAATGTTCTCCCACATATAATCAACTTCAGGGATGTAGGCAAACGGATTCGCTGGCAGAGGTGCCTTAAAATTCTTGAACTTATTAGAGACGTTTTCTCTCTTGACCCGTTCATTCATTTTGAAATCCTTTAATTCCCTATATTAATTCCTGTTGAGCCTGAAATACCTTGTGTGACTTCCATTCTCCTAACTAAATTTCTACCAATTGAATAAGGAATAAAAATTATTTTCAGATCAACTGCTATGATGTTTAAAACGTGAAAGAGTAAATTTTATTTAACTGAAACAACTATGGTGACAATTTAAAATTAATGTTTCTACTAAGTTAGATAATTGTGGTCCTTTCCAAACATACTTCATCCTGTGACACAGTCAGGAATCATGTGATCATATGATTGGTTGATTGACCTGCGTCTATTTGATTACCAAGCACTGTACCTCATATAGACCACATTGCTGAATCTGACAGTGATCCCATCAATCATTTAATATCATCTCCAGTTTATATTTGAGGACATCAAGGCTTAGAGATGTAGCATGACTTGTCGCAGGTTTCACAGCCAGGAAGGACAGGAATTTGAAATCAAATCAGATACTGTGTTAATGTCCAAACTCCCAAACCCTTTCTGCCACATTAACTGACTTTTACCATGGCTAGTAAGTAATGTTGGAGAGTGGTCATTATGATCATTTTTGATAATCAATGTAAGGTAACACTGTACCAACCAATTCTATAGTATATACCAATATATACCAACCATATGTGAGTATACACTATACCGTTCTATACCAACACTATACAATATTTTATGACAGCATCATCATTCTTGGTCTTTCCCTTCTTGCCAGACATTGTGGAAGTTTGCCCAGCCAGTTTTTGATAGTAGATATGTGTCTTCAGAAATGCCATGAGAACGGACACCACGGAGGCCAGGGGAAGGCACTCTCAAGAGTAGGGAAAGCTCTAACAAGGGGCTGACTAAAGGATCTGGATTTAGTGGCAAGGCACAGTCGCTCACATCTGTAATCCCAGCACTTTGGGAGGCAGAGGTGGGCAGATTACTTGAGGTCAGGAGTTTGAGACTAGCCTGGCCAACATGGGGAAACCCCCCTCTCTACTAAAAATACAAAAATTAGCTGGACATAGTGGTGAGCACCTGTAATCCCAGCTACTTAGGAGGGTGAGGCATGAGAATCGCTTGAATCCAGGAAGTGGAGGTTGCAGTGAGCCAAGATTGTGCCGATCTGGATTTAAAACAACTACAACAACTATAATAACAACAACAACAACAACCACAAAAGCATTACTCCCTAGATCTCGTCACTAGGAAACATACTCCCTGTGTCTTCCTGGGTCTTCTATGAAACACCCGTATTGACATATTTTCTGCCAAAGACTATCACTTCCATCATCTTCCTTAATCAAATTCTGGAAAATTTGAGGCTTTTACAGGAAAGACATGCTTTTGTTTTTTTTTGCTGGGAACACTGAAGCAGTAGGGTTTTCTGTCTGGCAGGCTACCTACTCAAAATATGCCCACTGGACTTCACAGTGAGAGGGTTGGCTTCACCTGGGGGCAGGAAATCATATCAGTAGCAATTTTCCCTGCCAATCCTTCTACATGACAAAACACATATGGATGCAAATAAGCTAATCCTTCTCTGGAAGAGCAAGCTGCACCTGGAAGTCAGCTCATAGGTGTGCCAGACAGAGAAGATGTGATTGTGAGGTACCTGGGGGACTGCCACAAAGCAGACTGGGAAAATCCCCACCTGGGCTGCCTGAGATAACACCTAATCATCTACTGGGATAATTGGATTCTGAAAGGGATACATGCTAATAATAGAATCAAGTCATTAGGTTATTAAACTCTTAAAAGGTTAGGAATATTTGCCTACGGATTAGGAAATTCCTGATGATAAAAAGCCATCCAAGTTCAAATAAATTAATAAAATGTAAGTATACAGGAAGATATTGTGAATCCTGTTAGGTGGGAAAAATATATTTAGGGAAGGGTCACCTTCAAGTAGTAGAACATAGGGAATTTTCATGTAGAGTCCGATGGATCTTTACAAAACTTGAGAACCTTCCAGACTATCACCAAACCACCAAAATATAGGCGTTGAGACAGAATATAAGTAGAAACAGAAAATATTCCTAATATAGATGTTGGTCAATATGTGTGCCTAATTCACTTTCCAAAACATACCTTCTTTTATTTCTTTTTCTACCATGAATTTCTTAAGGACAAGAGGTGGTTTTAAAATGTGCCTGTGATATCATTGATAGCCCTTCCATCAAAAGATGGGAGTCTCTCCTCTCACCCCGTGGATATTAGTGACTTGTTTGTAACCAGTTAGGATGCAGGGGAAGTGGCATTGAGTGATTTCAAAGGCTAAGGGAGGAAAGATGATGCAGTTTCCATCTGGTTCTCTTGGGATCCTGACTCTAGAGGAATTTAGCTTTTATCTAATAAATGACTACCCTGAGATCTCTATACTGGAGAATGTATGGGAAGAAACTCTTACCCGTAGCCCTAGTCACAGTCCTAGCTTACTACCAGCTTAACTCCGAGCCATGTGAGTAATCACATCTGTACAGTTCATCCAGTCAAACTTTTGGATGACTGTGAGGCACAACCAGCATCTTACTGCAACTGCATAACATATCCCAAACAAGAGCTGCCTAGTAAGGCCATTTCCAAATTCCTGAACCACAAAAGTGTGGACAAATAAAATGGTCGTTGATTTACACCACTAAATTTTAGAGTAATTTATTATGCTGTAGTAGTAACTGGAAAAATCTGTGAAAAGCATTTTTTTTAAAACAATTTCTCCAGATTTCCAAGTAATAATAGCTAACATTTTAAAATGCTCTTACACTTGATAAAGTATAATCATGTAGATTATCTTATTTGATTTTTATAAATACCCATGTGAAGAAGTATAATTATCATGAATCCCTGAAACAGAGACAAATGCTTAATATCCCAAATAGGGCTCAGATCCATGTCATTTCACAACAACACAATGGCCTTTGACACTGTTCTGTACCTCAAATGTGGTGAAATATTTTAAGTGGCTGAAAATTATATCTATTAAAAAACACTAGATGATAATAGAAAAAATAACAGCATTGGTTCTTTGCTTGTTGTTTCCAGATTGACTGTCTCTTTACACATTTATATGTTCTTATAAAATTTTAAAAAGATATAATAAAGCAGTTCCTGGAGAGACTACATGGCAGCCAATTCTTGCTTTTTCTTATATTTGTAAATAACAGGGAGATTTCTCTATAATTTTACCTTTGACATTAAAAGGAACAGACTAAATTTCAAGAATTGAAACAAAGTTGAATTTTAACCAGGCATGGAGAGATTTACATTTCATAATATCAACTCTCTGGATTTTACATCTTTAAACATACATTGGGAATTGATTGATTGGGGTCTTTAACATATAGAATTTGCTAATCCTAAAAGAGTTTGACAAATCTGGCATGCTATGTAGGTAGTTTGAGTTGTCCTGTATTAAATTTTTACAATGGATAAATCAACAAAACACATTTACTTTTCCCTATTAAAGGCATTAATGTGATGCAAAGAAGTATAAAGTGTGCTTCCAGCCTTACAAAAGCATACAGTCTGGTTGGGGGCTATTCAGAGATAAATTTACCTTATACAGAAGGAAGTACACTGAATTAGGAATATATTTCCTTATGTACCTGTAAAGTGTATCATGCAGATGAAAAATAAAAATGTGTTATAAGTCACAAAACACTAAGCAAATGCAACATGAAATATATGTGTAAATTAAAACAGGAAGTTTTATCCAAAATGGTGGTTGGATCCCATGGTGCTTCTGCTCAGTTTTTAGAAAGTGTTAACTTGTATCTTACTGTCTGATTTCACAGTGAATGTGTTAAACTGTACCTTACTGTCTGAATCAAGAAGAGTTAGCCCATTGCTTGCTACTAACCCTTCTAATTGCATATATTGCGTGGGAAGAAAAAAAAAAGTCTTTTCTAAGAATTCAGTCAAAATAGACATTAGTAAGATTCCAGGAAAAGTTCACCATCTAGTATGGGTCAGCAAAATTCAAGGTTAAACTGAGGTTCATTAGCATTGAGGATGCCTGATTAAAATAAAAAAGACAACGATGAGATGCATAAACCATGTCTACAAATTTCTTAGAGTAAATTACCAATGGTCTATTAGAATAAACATTTACATACTCGATGGTTATTACAAAGTCTTAATTTGCATGATTTTTTTTTCTACTACCACAGGACATATTATGCTCCTGAGAAGTAAACTGGAGAATTCGGTATAGTTGTTTTATGCCAGGCATCTAATTTAATGCTATTAGGAAAATATTGCCAAGAAATATAATGGTCTCTTGAAACATGAGGAATACAGAAGAAAAGATGCCTGCTTTACCTGGATGTTTAAAAACAAACCAGTGTTCCCAATTGCTCTTCCTAAAGTGATTCAAAACACCAGGAAGGATGAGACACTGACTTTTATATTAAGATACCAAGATCTCAGTATGACCTGCCGCCATGTTGTACTGCAACATTTTGGCCCACTTTAGACTTTAGTTTTCTTTCCTATTTAAAAGAAACAACAGTAGTAGAACTAATAATATTAAAACAATTCTTACTGAGCACACAGTTCAGTGTGATGAAAAAATGGAAGTGACTAATTCAGGCAAAGTGGGGAAATATACAAAGAAAAATAAACAAGAAAAATATCTCACGTAGTTTGGATATTTGTCCTTGCCAAAATCTCATGTTGAGTTGTAATCTCCAACGTTGAACGTGGGGCTTGGTGGGAGGAGTTTGGATATAGGGGGCGGATCCCTCATGCATGGCTTGGGCCATCCCCTGAGTGATGAGTGAGCTCTTCCTCAGAGTTCACAGGGGATCTGGTTGTTAAAAAGTCTGTGGCACCCACCCCCTCATTCTCTCTCTCTCTTTCTCTCTTGCTCCTGCTTTTGCCTTGTGAAGTACCTGTTTCCCCTTTGCCTTTCACCGTGAGTAAAAGCTTCCTGAGGCCTCCCCAGAAGCAGATGCAGGGGCTATTCTTCCTGTACAGCCTGCAGAACCATGAGCAAATTAAACCTCTTTTCTTAGAAATAACCCCGTCTCAGGTATTTCTTTATAGCAATGCAAGAACGGCCTCACTCAAGAAATATAATCTCATATGGGAAGAAAGAGGGCCTGGCATCAGTTTTCAGGACCCTGAGTGATAGGGATCCCAAGGTTTTGCTCCATAGATTCTCATTTTGGCTCAGAGTAGTAGCCTGGGGGACCTAGTTTTAGATTTGGCTTGTAGTGCTGAGTTTGGGAGTTGGAGTTTGGTTTTGGGTCGCTGCGGAAAAGTTTCAATAAATAGCTAAAGCCTAGTGGGCAATGTGAAGATTCAGGAGAGTCATGGGGTCTTGATTTTCTCAAATTTCCTTCTTCTGGAACATTGCTATCCTTTGACGAAACAAATGGTGAGGGCACTCCCAATCACGAGTCCAGTGATGTGTACCACCTTTCCCAATATGGGGGCCTAATAGCAACACCACAAACAATAACAACAGTAGGAATAATGACAATCCCAAATTGTATACCAGCCATGTACCATGATTGCTAAATGCTTAACATGACATCATCCCAAATTCTTTCAGAAACCCTCTTGGCAAGGTTGGTATTCCATTCTCAATTTATATCTTTATCTTTCTGAGGGCTAGAAGGATCTAGTAGCTTTCTCCCAACTTATACTGACAGTGATTAACACAATTTCAATTTAACCCAAGTCTGTATGACCCCAACCATATCCTTTTCCTCGCCAGCATGAGTCGCCAGTACAAACTAGTATTAGATTGTCCGTACACTACCAAAATACCACCCTGACTCCTGTGGTTTTGTAAGTCCTAGCCATGTCTACCAGTGCTGTTTTCTCTCTTCTATATATTTCTACAACTACCACTGTCATCAATATTTATTGAGCATCTACTTCATGCAGCACCTTGTGCCTCTACTTTGCCAAGCAAATATAATATATTCCTTTGTATTTAACACATGCTTAGATTTTTCCTTGCTAAAATAAATTCTTGGTTAGGCATGAGGGTTTATGCCTGTAATTCCAACACTTTGGGAGGCCAAGGCAGAAGACTAGCTTGAGCCCAGGAGTTTGAGACCAGCCTAGACAACATTGGGAGACACATCTCTACAGAAAAATTAAAAAATTAGCTGTGTGTGGTGGCATGCCTGTAGTCCCAGCTACTCAAGACGCGGAGGTGGAAGGATCACTTGAGCCCAGCAGTTCAAGGATGCAGTGACCTGTGATTGTGCCACTGCATCAAAGTCTAGGTGACAGAGTGAGACCTCATCTCAAACAAATAAACAAAACTCAATTTCCAGAAAAACCGAATATGCTTTGGGAGGCCAAGGTGGAAAGATCGCTTGAGGTCAGGAGTTTGAGACCAGCCTGGGCAACATGGTGAGACCCAATCTTTATTTAAAATTTAAAAATTAGCTGGATGTGCTGGCGTGTTCCTGTAGTCACAGCTACTTGGGAGGATGAGGTAGAAGGATCACTGGAGCCCAGGAGTTCAAGTTTACAGTGAGCTCTGATTGTGCCACTGCACTCCAGCCTGGGTGACAGAACAAGAGCCTGTCTCTAAAAAACAAAAACAAAAAAGCAAAAGCAAATAACAGGGAAACAGGAATGTGAACCAGAGTGTATAGTTCTTACCTTGCCCACTATTTTTTTTTAACTTTCATAAATCTACTCTAAATGCCACGACCATTCTAAGTAGAATATCCCTGAATTCACTGTATATGAAACAAAAATATAGAAACAGTCTAAAACTGAGCAAAAGTGGAATAATAAAATAATTATCAGTAAACAACAACAAAAGCAAATGCACAAAAGCTGGATTGGCACAGGGTTGTGTTCAGCCAACGTGCAGAACCATTCCACAGCTCACTGGCACTTTGTATCTCGCTATTGCGCATTTTATCTCACAGTTGCCCTCTGGTGGAAGACAGTCTTTGTCTTCTGAGAAAAACTGTCTCCCTGCTTACGGAGGCCAGTGGATTCCATCCTAGACGCTGTGTTGACTGTATCTCCAAATAGGCAGTAACGAGGCATCTTGATTCCCACGACTCCAGCAGCACAGGGACCTGAAATGAAGGACAGAAAGCAGGAAGTAGAGGCAATAGAAATTGCAGAGTAGAGTGAAAACAGGTAAGCTTCTCAGCATGGTCACAATCCTGAATACTTCCTGTAATAGAGAAGTGGCTGAGGATGTAACATGTGAACTGGGACTTTTGCTTTAAATGGATGAATCCAATGAAGCATCATGATTGAATGCATATGATCATAAAGTATTTTGCTCTCGCAAAGAAAAAAACATGTGTAGCAAATAGGAAGACATTGGAGATCCAGATCACAAAGGTGATTTTAAATAGAAGGCTCTCAGGAAGGATGAAGATGAGCCCACTGCCTGCTTACTGTGCCGAACCACACGACCCTGAATTTCATACTGATGGAGGGCACCGTAGACTTGAAGCCTCAATGGCTCAAGTTTGTTTAATTTTTATTTTAAGGTGGCACTTCTGGGATTGGTGGCATGACAATGGAAGACAGAAGACAAGACAAAGGCATAACCTTCCTTAAGCATTTCATGAGCCAGGCGAATGCAGCTGGATGGGGAAGCCTGTTGCACAAGGAGGCTCTAGCCAGCCGAAGGCGAGACTATGCACTGTGGCATATTAGGTAGGAAAGAAGGGTTATTCAGTCAAGTATTTGCATGAAATGACTGAATGCAAGGAGTTACCGGTTTAAGAAGTTAAAGACTAACTCAGAAACTGCAAAGCTAGGTTTTAGGCAATGCCTTGCAAAAGATTAATCTAGATGACTTCTGAGTTCCTCTCTTACTGTTTTTCCATAGCACCTATAACTCATCTCAAATCTTGATGTTCAAGGTTATTGAATTAAACTCAGTTTGGCCTGAGACAGCCTCTTAGGGGTCCCTATGCAACAAACTGCAACCTAGCTTGATCTATAAAAAAACTAAGAGCCTAGCTCAGGTACTTATGTTACAAATAGCTGAGTCTCAGTGAATGGCAGTAGCTGAGCTTCAGCCAATCACAGGCTGCCAACTGATTGGACCTTGACCAAATCAGGGAAACATGGAACTGTGACCAATCAAGTTGTTTCTGTCTCTCACTTCTGTTTTCTGTCTATAAACACTGCCTGCCCACCTTGCCCAGGGAAGCTCTCTGAACCTCTTCTGGTTCTAAGGGCCATCTGATTTGAAAATTTTTCGTTGCTCAATTAAACTGTGTTAAATTATTTAGTATGCATAAAGCTTTTCTTTTAACAAGGCTATGTAACTTTTATGGTCTTTGCAAGTGACCCATGGACTTTCTGTACTACTGCGGTGGCAGGCAGGGTAGGGGGTATAAATATTACAGGAATTTCACCAGCTGTGTTTTTTTCCCCTCGTAGATAATCTAATCCACTTAAGATACTATAATATTTTAGTGGGAAAATAGATAGAAATTCGGGGTGGGGAGACAGGAAATGAGGAGGAGATAAATGAAATCATAGTTATGCTGATTTAAGTAGGAAGTCCAAAGCTTCTTGTTTTTGTACATGTTTGCTGTTTATGATTTCAGTAGTCAGTGGTGCTCTCAAAGGTCTTGTTCTTAGAGTTCTCTAGGAACTGGGTCTAAATATATCAGGATGCATAGTGGGACCTCACATATGACCAAAAAGAATTAAGACTAAACATTAGGTGAAGTTGATCACACATGAAGACCTTTTATCCTTTCTGATTTGGTTGGTGCACAGCAGTACATATGGGTCTGTATTTGCTAAGATGCTTAACTCCGTACCAGAGTGAACTCCAATGCGAATCCATATTGGGAGTCCAGGAAGATGCTCCAGCTCAAAGGTCCCCATGAAGCTGAGGATTTCCAAGGCCATCTTGGCAATGTCTATTGCATGCCGATTGCCATTTCTCTTAGGCAAACCACTAGCCACCATGTAGGCATCACCAATGGTTTCCACCTGTGGAAACAGTTTCTCATGAGTGGCTCTGCCACTTTGAAAAGCATAGAAATTAAACAGAAGCAGTTAATCACATATCAAATACAAAAAGTGATTTGGGAACACAGTATGAGCATAGCTCTTTACACTTTTTCTGGGGCCAGTTCGATCAGTTCTATGCTGATTTCTTTGGGGATTTTATAGTCTAGTTAATGGATGATAAAATAGCTATAAAGGAATTTAGCCTTTTAAAAGTACTTCACAATTATATAAATTGTCCAGATATGGTGACAATTCTAGAAATGTTCATATAAATAATCTGAATGGCTTTGTGTAATTTGAGAAACACCCTGCATTACCTGAAAAGTAATCCTTTAGCAAATGTCTAAACACTATTTGACAGAATATTTTGTAATGTGTACACATTTTTGTAGTATGATTTTCTATTTATTATAACCCCACGGTCTTCTCTGCTTCATTTCTAGTCAGCCTAAACACTGCCCATTTTTTGGAGGTGATTTAAGAGTATGCCATTTTGTCTAAATTTAGTATCCCAAATTCATTCCTGCTGAACTTCCTGTTGTATCTTTTGCGCTGCTTCTTAAAGTTAAATGGTAATTTTGACTTCTCACCCCTCTGATTCTTCTACTTCTCTTCACTTTTAGCTCAGATTCAACCATCAATTCACTAAATGTAAACTAGAGAGGACAAGAGTAGTAACAGAAACAACCAATTCAGGTTCTGATGACCTCAGGTAGTACAATTAATTGTTTCAGCCTGTTAGGTGATGTGGTTACCTTGTAGACATCATGATGATCAACAATGTGGTCAAAACTCTTATAGATGTCATTAAGCATGTCCACCACTTCCATGGGTGTGCTGTATTTGCAGATAGTAGTGAAACCTACAATATCACTAAAGTAGATTGTAACTTCCTCATATAGTTCTGGCTCCACAATGCCTTTCTCCTTCAGAGACTTTACCACTAGCCTAGATAAGGAAGGAAAAAAAAATGTCTTCAACTTCAGCAAATTTTTTCTTGTTTCACATAAATCTTTCAGATAGTTGTGATTGTCTACCAGGAATTGTAGAATTTGAGACTTCCAGTGAATTGAGTGAATAGGAAACAAAGAGAGGTTGTGTACATCATATACATGAACATATTACACACATACACATATGCGTGTTGTGAACACAGATGAATACAGGCAGGTTCAACATTAACTTAGTGTTTGATTATTAACACTAATATACATAAACAGGTAAGTTTAATACCGTAAAAACTCTCATATATATATACATATATACTTGCCCACTTTTTGCTTCTCTACTGATAATCAGCTTCTTACAGATATGGCTCTATATGCAGAAGCTGAGGAGAGTGTGGTATTACTTAAATCACCACAGGTATTAAATCTGAATTTCTCAACAAAGTCGATAGTTTTACTATCCTGGCATATGTAACATGGCATTGCTTAACATTACTGTGAAATAATAATGCATTTAAATATAAATTTTGATATATTATGAGTTTATCTGATATGTTTTGAAACCAGATTTGGGTACTTTCAAAAGCAAAATCAATTATGTAAATAAATTAAATTATGCTAAAACTATAAAAGTCAAATTAAAGCAACTTTTAGAATATCTTTGGTGAATAAGGAGCAGCCTATCAGATTCAAGATTGAGAGAAGAGAACCAGAAGAAGGGACTTCATAATCGAGTTGCCTCTTCATTGGAAAAAGGGAGTGGGGGCTGACATGAAGTGGGATGTTCCCTGTCTGTCCTTGCCATCACTTTGTAGTGGCCCTGAGTATGGAACCACTAGAATCAGAAACTGGAAGCTAGCTGATACCATAAAAGTCATTGAAAATAAATCTTTCATTTTTGCAGATGAGAAAAATGAGGTCTAAAAAAGTATGACTTCCATAAAGTCCCACAGCCCTTAAAAAGGACATAGCCAAGACTAGAACTCAGGAAACTTCAGTCCCACCCATCAGTCTTTTTTTGCACTACACTCCCTGCATAACCCAGGCCTTGGATATTCAGGAAGATGGGGAAGATTTGGAGATGTGCTGACTGCAACAAAGAAGTGGGCTCTCCTGGAAAGAAAACAACCAATCATCCACAAATATTTCTAACACTCATTTGGAGAACCTCTAGAGCATCCGGAGAAACCTTTTCAATTGGTACAATGACAAAACTTGTAACCCTTGAAAAGCATTCCTTTGGCGTTGCTTGGATTCCTAGGGGAGCATGTGGGGTGGTTGTTCTTGATGTGCCCTATATAAAGTGCATAGTATTTTGGAGGGTACATAGATGTAATGACTAAATTGGATATTCTGCCATATTTGTAATTCATTGCATTGTTTATATCTGAAAAGTCATATGAGTTTGGTGATATGGTTTGGCTCCATGTCCCCACCCAAATCTCATGTTGAATTTTAATTTCTAATGTTGAGGGAGGGACCTGGTGTGAAGTGATGGAATCATGGGTACAGATTTCCCCCTTGCTTTTCTTGTGTTAGTAAGTTCTCATGAGATCTAGTTGTTTGAATGTGTGTAGCACCTCCCCGTTTGCTCTCTTTCTCACTTCCATGTGAAGAAGGTACTTGCTTTCCCTTCACCCTTCCACCATGATTGTAAGTTTCCTGAGGCCTTCCCAGCCATACTTCTTGTAAAGCTGGTAGAACTGTGAGTCAATTAAACCTCCTACTTGCCCAGTCTCAGGTAGTTCTTTATAGAAGGGTGAGAATGGACTATTACACTTGGAAAATAGTGTGTTGCCCAGAGAGAGAAACTCATGTTGTAAATAACTGAAGGAAGGGATGGGACTTTACATGAGGAGCTTTGACAACAGGTTGTTGCTGACACAGATAAAATTAGTATACAGAGTAGATCTCTTAGAAAGTCTTCCCATAAGAAAAAACTTCTGGCCAGGTGCAGTGGCTCACGCCTGTAATCCCTGCACTTTAGGAAGCCGAGGCGGGTGGATCACCTGAGGTCAGAAGTTCTAGACCAGTCTGGCCGACATGGTGAAACTCTGTCTCTACTAAAAATATAAAAATCAGCTGGGCGTGGTGGTGTGCGCCTGTAATCCCAGCTACTTGGCTGGCTGAGGCAGGAGAATCACTTGAACCCAGGAGGCAGAGGTTGCAGTGAGCCCAGGTCACGCCATTGCACTCCAGCCTGGGCAACAAGAAACTCCATCTCAAAGAAAAAAACAAAACAACAACAACAGTGACAAAAAAAGAAGAAACATCCATTTTAATGTGTTTAAATACCCCAAGGGGTACTGTTCAAATAAGCATTTAAGTGATATCTGTTTCCTGCATACAATCTCAAGTTTATTTCCCTTTGCTACACTTATTTCTTTTTTATTCTGCTAGTTATTGCTCTTGCGTGTTTTAGTTTTATCTTGCAAATATAATTTTTACATAAACAACCAAAGTGAGTTGTGGTGACACCATGGTGTATTGGACCTCTTGAAGAGACCTGTGTGATAGAGCCTTTGGAAATCTAATAAAAACATCTACCATCTAGTGGTCCAAGTGGCATATTGAACCAAGGCTAGGAAAAAAGCTGAAATGGTGAGCCAGCTGATTCAAGCCACTTGAGTGACATTACGGTGGTTAAAACCACCACTAATGAAACCCTGGGAAGACAGCCAGATAACCAGGATGTTGTTTTAGTCACAACTCAGCATTAAAGACCAGGCAAGGAATCATGCATTATGTAACTAACATTTATGGAGCTCTGACAGAAATTATCATCCCTGAAGTGAATATGAAGGGTTCCATATTGTTTCCAGGCACTCTGAGGCCTCATGGGTTTTGTCCTTCTATCACAAGGTTATGAGACACCACTTGCCAACTGTGTTCCAACTCCTTTCCCTCAAGCTGTGATCTGCCTCCAAGTTTTCTTGCAGGTGATTTGACTTTCACAGGTTTGAGATTTTGAGGTCAGAGTTGCTAAAGCAGATCAAGGGCTCTAGCTCGGGCCTCTTGGGTAGAATTCCAGCTTTGCCATTCACTAGGTGACCTTCAGAACATTAGTTAGTGGAGTACAAACTGGAACAAGGCTTAGCAAAGTACATGCATTTTAAAACCAATAATCTACTGAAGAATATATAAAAGGAAACAAATCCTATATAGATACAATGAAAAACAACGCTAGAAGGACATGCTGAAGGTTTCAGCCTCCACATCAACAAGACTTGCCTTACCTTGGAAGCAACATAAAGTTAAGTCTGTCAGCCCTGTCCCTCTCTGCCTTGTACAGCTGTGTCCTTTCCTCTACCAGATGTTCCAGGTTTCGAGAATATAGCTGTAGACGTCGGATCAAGGTATCCATATAGCTTTCATTTTTTTGGTCATGAAAAAGGCTGTAGGTAGTAATAGATAAAGAGCTCTTATTCATTATTAAGAAAACATGAATATCCAATAAAACAATGGACAAATATGATGAACAGATAATTAAAGAAAAATAAAAGCCAACAAACATAACAAAAAAACCTCGTCTGGTTTTGGTGGCTCACACCTATAATCCCAGCACTTTGGGAGGTCAAGGCGGGAGGATCACTTGAGGTCAGGAGTTTGAAACCAGCCTGACCAACATGGTGAAACCCTGTCTCTACTAGAAATGCAAAAATTAGCCAGGTGTATTGGCCCATGCTTGTAGTCCCAGCTACTCTGGAGGTTGAGGCAGGAGAATCATTTGAACCTGGGAGGTGGAGGTTGCAGTGAGCTGAGATTGTGCCACTGCACTTCAGCCTGGATGATAGAGCAAGACTCTGTCTAAAAAAAAAAAAAAAACAACTAACTTAACCTTAGGACAAAAATAAGATTTAAAAAAATGATGGTGATCAATGTAAGAGAAGGAGGAAATATATACAGTACAAAACCTTCCTGAAGAGCAATTTGGTTAAAAATATATATATATATATATATATATATATATACACACACATACACATTTTTTTTTATAAGAATGCATATACCAATCACCTTATAGAGTTATAAGCTGATTGGTATATGCATGCTTAAAGCTTGTGACATATATATACATATATATGTATATATATGTATATATGTATATATATGTATATATATGTATATATATGTATATGTGTATAGATATGTATATGTGTATATGTATATATAATGTATATATATGTATATGTATATATGTATATATGTATATGTATATATACACATATACATATATACATATATATGTATATATATGTATATGTATATATGTATATATATATGTATATGTATATATGTATATATATGTATATGTATATATGTGTATATATATGTATATGTATATATATATATGTCACAAGCCTTAAGAATGCATATACCAGTCAGCTTATAACTCTATTTCTGAGAATTATCCTAAGAAAACAATCATGAATGTGTTTAGAGTTAACAACAAAAAATGTCACAGTATTCTTTCAAGACAGACATTTGAAAATAATCTAAATGTGTAACAAAAATGTAGTTAAAATATGACGGGACAATGGAACATTAACATTTTAATTTGTATCATAAAATACAAATTAGAATAGTTGAATACATAGAAAGACACTGCCTCTATATTATTAAGTGAAAAGGTCGGTTTATGAAATAGCAAAAGTTATAATATCAATTTTTTTTTAAACTAGTGGTCACCTGTTGGGAAACAGGTGATGTTTTACTTTCTTGCTTGCTTATTTGTATTTTCTAAAATACCAAATAAACAATATGCAATAAAGGAAAATCTTTTAAAAACTGGTCTAGAAGTGATAAATGAAAGTGTAGGAGAAAGACTAAGAAAAGCCAAGCCAAGTTTTATATTAACTCCCCAGTACAGAGTCAGGGTCCTGACACCAGAAGCCTAACTCTGGATTATTTTGTTAGATCAAGGAGACTTAGATGAGATGCCAACTTTGTGTGACAGTGGGAGGTATGACAAACCTTGGTGCAGAGGTCAGGGAGGAGACACATCAAGTTCTCCTAGCATTGTGAGGATCAGAGATAATGCTCATAACATCTAAGGCACAATTGAATGTGCTGAATAAATAACAGTCATTTTACGATTAGTAACGATCACTTCTAGGTCTCAGGAGAAGATGGCCTACATCATCATCCCCTGGGATGAGGAGAGATATTTGTTAAAAATCCAGTGCATTTTTGTGCCCTAACCCAGACCTATGTGACTGAAAATTGCTAGGCTTGGAATTAAGAAACAGAATCGTTTAACAAGTTCCCCAGGGAATTTTTACTTGAAACTGCCAGTACAGAGTCTAGTTGGGTAGTATGGATAGGGGGGCAGGTGTAAGAGATGAAGTTGGGTAATCTTACTCCAGGATGAATTGATTCAATTAAAACAGTTTCTCACCTTTAACTGCATATTTTAATCACCTGGGACAGATTAAAAATCCTTACAGCAGCATGCACCCCAGACCAATTGCATCAGCCTCTCTAGGGTAAAACCCCAGTATCAGTATTTTTAAAGTTCCTCAGGTGATTCCAAGCTGCAGCTAAGTTTGAGAACCAGCACACTTTAAAGGCTGAGTATCAAGAACCCAGTTTCTTCATGAGCACATGAAGTCTCATCTGATCTTAGTAACAGGACAACAAAGGAGAAAAAAGAGGGCTAGAATTAAGTGTTTATTATTTCCTGCTCCATTCCCACAATTAACAGCCTAGTTCTACCAATTAATGACCACACTTTCATTAACTTCACTCCACTTCATCTCCTCCAGCCCTAGACTTTTAGTCTCATTAAGAATCTGAATCTTTTGACCTAATGAGAAGTACAGAAAGACCTGGAAAAAATCATCTTGTTCAATCCAATTTTTCTAATAAGAAAATTGATATTCAGTGAGGGTAAGTGTTTTGCCCAACGCCCCATGGCAAATTCTTATCAGATCTTAGTCTAGAAATTTGATTTCCTAACTCTTAATTCAGTGTTATTTTTCTCATTCTGCAGTGTATTAACTGAAAACATATCTAGAAATTAATCTCACTAGATAATAGTGTACTTTTCTCCCCCACCTTGAATTATGCTCTGATTCATAACATGTTTTAAGTACCTAGGGCCAAAGCTGGAGATTTTAAGACTTTAAGGTCCTAAGAATGTGCCAATGTTAAGAATTCTCTAGGATCTTTACGGTTTCTCAGGACTCACGCTACACTTCTAATCCTAATTACCCACAGAAGCACCCAGAAGCTCTATTTTTAACAGACAAATTTATAATCAGCTAAAGTTTATTTTTTAATCGGAAAAGTTTGACCTTGAGTATTTCTCTGGGAAAATAGTCTGATAATCTCCATATCATTTTAATGTTATGAGAAAAGTGTTGATTGCAACCTGGGATTTTTTTCACTGGAAAAGACATTCTCATTCTTAGGTGCCACTGAATATTAACTCATTTTTAAAAAATCCTTGAAATTAGTGAATAAAAGTAAACATTTCAGCAATACCCAAATATCTTGGCAAGTGTAGTCTCAATTTTTTTGAAATCTGGTCTCTTTTCTGGATCTTCCTCCCAACAATTTTTTACAAGTAGATACACCTGGAAGAAAAAAAACAGGCAAATAAGCTCAGGGGGATAGTAAACCAAATCAAGAGAGAATTCTTATTCTCATTCATAGGAGTGATTAAGGCAAAAAAAAAATAGTTAAAAAATATCTTCAACTCTGTCAGAGCAGACAAGGGATCCCCAACTCTCTGGTTTCTGTCTCAGGCATGCTCACTCGCATTATGTTATCAAGTTATTCCCTTGGGTAAAATTAATGAAAAATGTGATACCAATTTAGATGAGGCTGGGTTGACAGGGGAGGGGAGACAGTGAATTTGCAAGTGCGTGCAAGGTTTATGTTAGAGAGGGCAAAAAATAGTGAAGGTGTGGCAGGCCTCCATAACAATCGTTTCAGTACTGACTGAGTGGTTAAGTCAAATATTAAAAGCCAATGTCATTATACAGAGCCTGGAATGTAACAAAAGCCCACCAAGAGCTTTTCCTAGGCCTTTCCTAGGCCTTAAAGCATGACAAAATAATGAAGGAATTCTTAACAGGACCTATTTAGAATTAAACAAGTTTTACTGGGGGTCTGAAGGATCTCCCCAAACTTCCGTGATTTGGCAGGAGACAAGATAAGGGTAATCACCCCAGCACCTGGACCCATTTAGATTAAGTAAACTTACTGAGGCTCCAGAATAAGGTCTTCAGAACTCACACTTTAGTTATAGATTAAAAGAAGTTAATCACTTATGTCTTTAAATGAATGCACACTTACATGTAGACATATAGCTTAGAAGGTATATAAGCTCTGAAAAAAACTTTGTAATTTTGAGTTCGTCTGGTTTTCCAGGCCTTCTCCCTGTTACTGGTTATAGAAATAAAAACTTGCTTCCTCCCCAGTTCATCTGCATCTTATTATTGGGCCTCGAGAAATAGCAGCCCGACCCTCAGTTTGGTCAGGAAACAAAGGCTCAGTGAATATGAGACAAATGGCTCCAAATGAGAATAAAAGCCCAACTGTGCATGGGTCTAACTTATAGCAAACAATAGTATCACCTGGGGAACATTTGCACCATTTCTTACGCCCAGGCCCCACCCTAAGACATTCCGATTTAATATATTTTGAAGTGATCTTAGTAGGGTTCCCAGATTTAGCAAGTAAAAATAAAGGACATCAAATTAAATTTAGATTTCAGATAAACAATGAATAATTTATTAGTATAAGTCTGTTCCAAATATTGTATAGGCAAAGGGCAGTTGTAGATTTTTAAGCTTTTCAGGTGATTATAATGCACAGCTGCAGTAGAGAAATGAGATGGAGTAAAGAGAGATGTGGAGAAGAGGCAGGGAGACAGGCGGAAGCCCATAGAAACCTCATCTTATCTGGTACCACCTGTTTGCAGCTTTTTTAAAAAAATCAAAATGTGTGGTGAAAACCACTTGTTTTAAATAAAGTTTGTTTTTCACTCTGGCTGAAAACAATATCATAAGTGATACTAGATCCAATCTCTGTCCCTGTACTTTGCCTGAACAATTTCCTGGGAAGGAACTAGAGCAGCGATATAGCCTGTGGTTGCCCATTTTCAACACTAGATGACGCTCCTTCCTTGGTAATTCATCTGCTGACTTAGACTAGAAACAACAAACAACTGAGCAGATACAGTGCCACAGAGTGAAATACCATCAGCCCTTTGTCTCTGTGGGCTCTGCATTCGTGGATTCAACCAAATGAGCATGGAAAATATTTGGGAAAAAAAGGATGGTTGTGTCTGTATAGAACATGTACTGACTTTTTTTCTCTTGTCACTATTCCCTAAACAATACAATACCACAGATATTTACATAGTATTTACATCATATTAGAGATTATAAGCAATCTAGAGATAAATTAAAGTACATGGGTAATGTATGTAAGCTACATGCACATAATAGGCTGTTTTATATCAGATCCTTGAGCAGCTGTGGATTTTGGTATCCTCAGGAGTTCCTGGGACCAATTCCCCATGGATAGAGGGACGACTCTACTGGGTGCTTTTGGGGCACTGCTGAGTGATCCAGTTTCAACTCTGTATTCTACGGGAATCAGTTACTTGACATGAAATTGTATTCCTTATTTCTAATTCCAGAACTGTCCAACTACACAAATAAATTAAGGAAGATGCTGTTTTAGTGAAAAAGGTTTTAAACATTTGGATATCAGATTAGAAAAAAGGACTTGATAAAGGATATGCTGATTGTGCAGAGAAATCCTGGAATTCACAAAAGCAGGAGGAAAGAAAGGAATGAGGAGAAGGCAGGGCTAGCAGCAGCTGTATTTCAGAAAGTTGTATTTCAACATACTGTTACTATTGAAAAAGAAAGGGAAGGGGAGAGGCAAAAATGGCTCACTCATGCCCTGCAGGGTCTGGCCATAAAACTTATCTGGCAGTGTCTTTGTGAATGGAAGGAAAATGTTTTTATTTTTATCCCTCAAGGAACAAAAGATGTTTTTGTTTAAACACCATAAATATCTTAAAATACTTTACTATCTTCTTGGAGTATTAAGTCTCATTTAAAATGCTAAAAGAAAAAATAAGTAGAAATTTTTCACAGAGCTTCTAGGCCTTTTTGAGGGACTATTAAAAAAGCAAATGTAGAGAGAAAAGCTCCATTTCCTTCAGAGGAAGGAGAAAATGAATAAAAGTACATTTCTCTATTTTTTCTGGATGTTGGCATATTTCCTTTTAAATGATTAGATGGCATTTATAAGTCTAGTAAGTATTCCACAGGGACACCTTGTTCATTGAGCTTATAAAACCTGAGAACGACCCCTGCCTACTGAAGCCAGTGCCTGTACACACCACGGGGTGGGGACTAAAGACAGGTCTGAGTACAGGTCCACCTGGCTCACTTCCACCCTTCCAGTGCTTCAGCATATCGTGCAGGGGCCCTAGAGATCTAGCCCAGTCCACCACTCTTGGCACCTAAGTATACCTTCTGGGGGCCACAGTCCACCACTGTTGGCACCTAAGTACACCTTCTGGGGGCCACATAACCTGCTGCTACCACCACAGCTGGTGCCCACTAGCATATACCACTTGTGGACCTGTAGACTGGCCTGCCGAGCCTGTCACAGCCACTACCAACACCAGTGCAGACTGCTTGGGAACCAGAAGCTTGTCCTATCATGGCTACTTCCATTACCCACACCATGCCTGCCACCCAGGAACCTGGGAATCCACCCACCAGCCTAGGCTACTGCTGCTACTGCTGGCACCTGAGGAAGCTACTTGGAGGCCAAAGAATTGATCTGCCTAGATCCACTAACATTGGTACCAGCATAAGCTGTCCTGGGGCCCAAGGACAGCTTATACTGGCACCAGTGCCTCCAAGGGGGTCTGAGGACTGGCCCACCTGGCATTCCAGTCTTCAACAAACTTCACCACAGCCTCCACTAACAATCACATCCTAACCTGCTAAGGAAATAACAGACCCACTGACACTGTTCACAGATAAGTAAATTATGTGGAGACTGCACTTCTGCATGTACCCAGAATCAAAGCCAAAGTGCCTCACTCAACCAACACTATAGATACATCCTCAGGAAAAAAGTCTTCCCCTATGAAAGCAAATTTTAAAAATTGGAAGAAGTAATTATTACACCAGATGCACAAATATCAACATAAAGACACAAGCAGTATGAAAAAGCAAGGAAATATGACACCTCCAAAGAAACACAGTAGTTCTGCAGCAACAATTTCCATTGAAAAGGAAATCAATAAAATTCTTGAAAAACAATTAAAAATAATATTAAAGAACTCAATGAGATACAGAAGAATACAGAAAAATAATATAAAGAAATAAAAAATCCAATTCAAGATATGAATGAGAATTTTGTCAAAGAAATAGATACCATAAAAAGGAATAAAACAAACTCTGGAACTGAAGAAGTCACTCAATAAAATACAAAATACACTGGAAAGCTTTAACAATATACTAGATCAAGCAGAGGAATTTCAGAACTTGAAGATAAGTCTTTTGAAATAATCCAGTCAGATAAAAATAAAGAAAAAAGAACAAAAAAAAAGAATGAGAAAAGCCTACACGATATATGAGACACCATAAAGTTGCTAAATACTTAAATTTTTGGTGTCCCAAAAGGCAAAGATAAAACAAACGGGATAGAAAACCCATTTAACAAAATAATAGCAAGAGATTTAGACATTCAGATACAGGAAACTCAGAGATCCCCAAAAAGATATAATTCAAAAAGGTCTTCTCCATGGCACATTATGGTCAAATTGACAAAAGTCAAAGAGAAAATTTCTAAAAACAGCAAGAAAAAAAGTTTCTGGTTACTTATAAGTAAACTCCCATCAGATTAACAGTGAATTTCTCAGCAGAAACCTTATAGGCCAGGAGAAAAGGGATGATGTAGTCAAAATATTGAAAGTTAAACCAAATTTCAGTCAAGGATACTATATCCAGCAAACTCATTCTTCATAAATGAAGAAGAAATAAAGGCTGTCCCAGACAAGTGAAAGCTAGGGAAATTCATCACCACTGGACCTACTGCACAAGAAATGCTTCAGGGAGTCCTATGCCTGGAAATGAGAGGATGACATCTACCACCATGAAAACATATGAAAGTATGAAACCCACTAGTAAAGCAATCACACAAAGAGGGAAGAGAAAGTTCTCAAATGTTACCACTATGGAAAACCACAAACAATAATAATAAGCAAGGGAAAGAAAGGAACAAAAGATGTATAAAACAACCAGAAGTCAATTAATCAAATGAAAGGAATAAGCCCTTACATAATAATAACCTTGAATGTAAATGGATTTAAAATTTCTCTTAAAAGATATAGACCAGCTGAATGGATGTTAAAAAATGACCCAACTATAGGCAGCCTACAAGAAACTCATCTTATCTGTAAAGAAACATACAGACTGAAAGTGAAGAGATGGAAAAAGATAATCCATGCAAATGGAAACAAAAAGCGAGCAAGAGTAGCTATACTTACATTAGATAAAACAGACTTTAAAAAACTATAGAAAGAGACAAAGGTTGTTATATAACAATAAAGGACTCAATTCAGCAAGAGGATATAAGAATTCTAAACATCTACATATCCAATATTGAAGCATGCAGATATTTAAAGCAAATACTATTAGATCTAAAGGAAGAGGTAGACTCCAATTCAATAATAGTTGGGGACTTCAACACTCCACTCTTAGCATTAAGCAGATCATAAAGACAGAAAGTTAACAAAGAAACATTGTATTTGAACTGCACGTTAGAAAAAATGAATCTAATATTTACAGAACATTTCATTCAATAGCTAAAGAATAAACATTCTTATCATCAGCACATGAAACATTCTCCAGGATAGACCATATATTAGGACACAAAACAATTCTCAACATATTTATAAAGAGCCAGAATAATATCAAATATCTTTTCAGACCACAATGGAATAAAAGTAGAACTCAATACCACGAGGAACTTTGGAAACTACACAAATACATAAAAATTAAACAACATGCTTCTGAATGACCACTGAGTCAATAAAAAAATTAGGAGAAATTTAAGAAAATTTTAAAACAAATGAAAATTGAAACACAACATATCAAACCTTATGAGATAAAGCAAAAGTACTGGTAAGAGAGAAGTTTATAGCAATAAATGCCTGCATCAAAAAAGTAGAAAAATTTCAAATCTAATAAAGCACCTCAAGGAATCAGAAAAGCAAGAACAAAACAAACCAAAAGTTATTAGAGGGAAAGAAATAATAAAGATCAGAGTAGAATGAGACAAAATAGAGATTGAAAAAATAATGCAAAGGATCATTGAAACAAAAAGTTGTTTTTATGAAAAGATAAAGTCAATAAACCATTAGCTAGACTAACCAAGAAAAAAATAAGAGATCCAAATAAACAAAATCAGAAATTAGAAAAAGACATAACAACTAATTGCACAAAAATGCAAAAGATTATCAGAGACTATTATGAACAAATATATACCAGCAATCTGAAAAATATAGAGGAAGTGGAGAAATTCCTGGATAAATACAATCTACATAGATTGAATCAGGAAAATATAAAATACTGTAGAATACATGAACAGACCAACAATGAGTAGTGAGACTGAATCACTAATAAAAAGTCTCCCAACAAAGAAAAGTCCAGACTGGATGATTTTACTGCTGAATTCTGCCAAATTATCAAAGAAGAACTAAACTAATTCTCTTGAAACTATTCCAAAAAATTGAAGCGTAGGGAATTCTCCCTTATTCTACAAGGGCAGCGATACTCTGATACCAAAACCAGACAAGGATACAACAAAAAAGGAAAACTACAGGTCAATACCCTGATGAACATAGATGCAAAAAGCCTCAAAAAAAAAAAATACTAGCAAACTGAATCTAACAACACATCAAAAAGATAATACGCTATGATCAAGTGGGATTTATCTGCAGGAAGCAAGGATGATTTAACATATGCAAATCAATAAACATGAAACAATGAAGAACAAAAGCCATATGATCATCTCAATAGATGAAGAAAAAGCATTTGATAATATTCAACATCACTTCATCATAAAACCTCTCAAAAAACTAGACATAGAAGGAACACATCTTAACATAATAAAGGCCAGCCATATATCACACACCCACAAAATAATAAAAATCATATACTACAAACCTACAAACATCACGTGGAATGGGGAAAAGCTGAAAGCTTTCCCTCTAACAACTGGAACAAGACAAGGATGCCTACTTTCACCTTTCCTATTGAACACAGTACTGAAATTACTAGCCAGAGCAATTAGGCAAGAAAAAGAAAAGGCATGCAAATTGGAAAACAGGGAGTCAAATTGTCCCTCTTCGCAGATGATATGATCTTACATCTAGAAAACCTTAAGACTTCACCAAAAAACTTTTAGATATGATAAATTCAGTACAGTTGAAAAATGTAAAATTAACATACAAAAATTGGTAGTGTTTTTATATAATTAACTCAGCAGGAAAGAAATCAAGAATACAATCCCATTTACAATAGCTACAAAAACAAAAAACAAAAAACAAAAACCTCATCTAGGAATAAATTTAACAAAGAAGGTAAAAGACCTCTACAAGGAAAACTACAAACACTGATGAAACTGAAGAGGACAAAAACAAATGGAAAGATATCCCATGCTCCTGGATTGGAAGAGTTAAGATCATTAAAATGATTATACTTCCCAAAGCAATCTGTAGATTCACTGTAATCCTATCGAAATACCACTGTCATTTTCTCACAGAAATTGAAAAAGCAATCATAAAATTCAAATGGAACCAAAAAAGAGCCCAGATAGCCAAAGCAATCCCAGGCAAAAAGAACAAAGCTGGAAGCATGAACACTACCTGACTTCAAAATGTACCATAAAGTTACGGTAACCAAAACAACCTGTTACTGGCATAGAAACAGACACATAAACCAATGGAATAGAATAGAGAATCCAGAAATAAATCCACACACTTACAGCCAACTGATTTTCAGCAGTAGCTCCAAGAACATACATTGGGAGGACACCCCATCTTTCCTCATATACAAAAATCAACTCAAGATAGATTTAAGACTTAAACATAGGACCTGAAACTGTGACACTATTAGAAGAAAACGTAGAGAAAAGACTTTAGGACATTGGTTTAGGCAAATATTTTATGGCTAAGACCTCAAAAGCACAGACAACAAAACCAAAAATAGACAAATGGGACCATATTAGATTAAAAGGCTTCTGTGCACCAAAAGAAACAATCAACAGAGTGAAGAGTGAAGAGACAGTCTGTTAAATGGGAGAAGGTATTTGCAAACTCTTCATCCGACAAGGATGATATTCCAGAATATATAAGGAACTCAAACAACTTAGCAGTTTAAAAAAAATCCCACTAAAAAGTGGGCAAAACTTGGCTGGGCGTGGTGACTCACACCTGTAATCCCAGCACTTTGGGAGGCCAAGGCAAGTGGATCACGAGGTCAAGAAATTGAGGCCATGCTGGCCAATATAATGAAACCTTGTCTCTACTAAAAATACAAAAATTAGCTGGGCATGGTGGCGTATACTTGCAGTCCCAGCTACTCGGGAAGCTGAGGCAGGAGAATCGCTTGAACCCAGGAGTTGGAGGTTGCAGTTAGCTGATATTGCACCACTGAACTCCAGCTGGGGCAAAAAGAGCAAGACACTGTCTCAAAAAAAAAAAAAAAAAAAAAAAAATGTGGGCAAAACTCATGAAGCATGATTTCTCAAAAGAAGATTTACCAATGACTAACAGGAATATAAAAAAATGCTCAACATCACTAATCATCAGGAAATGCAAATCAAAATCAGAATGAGATACCATCTTACCCCAGTTCGAATGACTATTACTAAAATGGAATAAGATATAATCTTTGATAGCAGAGTAGGATGACTATAGTTAACAACAAAAGATATGCATATTCCAAAGCAGCTAGAAGAGAGGACTTGAAACGTTCCCAATACAGAGAAATGATAAATACTTAAGGTGATGGATCCCCTAAATACATGACTTAATCATTACACATTCTGTGCATATGACAAAATATCACAAGCACCCAACAAATATGTACAAATATTATATATCAATTAAAAAATAGAGAATGAGGCTGGGCATGGTGGCTCATGCCTGTAATCCCAGCACTTTGGGAAGCTGAGGCAGGTGGGATTGCTTGAGGTCAGGAGTTTGAGACCAGCCTGACCAACATGGCAAAACCCCATCTTTAATAAAAATACAAAAATTAGCTGGACATGGTGGCATACGCCTGTAGTCTCAGCTACTCAGGAGGCTGAGGCAGGGGAATTGCTTGAACCTGGGAGGCAGGGGTTGCAGTGAGCCAAGATTGTGCCACTGCACTCCAGCTTGGGCGACAGGGCAAGATTGTCATAAAAAAAAATAGAGAAAGAGATGCGTGTTTTGGAAACTAGCTCATTCCTGAGCTGTAGAATGAAGGAAGGCCACGGGCAATGTAGTAGGCTGAGGCTGGCTCCCAAAGACATGCTGCATCCTAATCCTTGGAACCTGTGAATGCTACCTTATTTGGAAAAAGAGCCTTTGCAGATATAATTAAGTTAAAATTCTTGAGATGGAGTGATTATTCTGTAATGTCTGGGTGGACCCAAATGCAATCACATGTATCCTAACAGGAAGAAGCTAGAGGGAGAACAGACAGAAGAGAAGCTGTGACCAAGAGGCAGAGATTGAATTGTGTTACCACAAGACAGGAAATGTCAATAGCTATCAGAAACTTCTGGAAGAAGTAAGGAATAGATTAGCCTGTTGGCTCTTCTGGAGGAAGTGTGCCCTTGCCGAGCATGTGATTTCAGACTTCGAGCCTCCAGAACTGTAAGTGAATACATTTTTGTTGTTTTAATCCGTTACATTTATGGTAATTTATATAGCAGGCCAAGGAAATGAAAACTGGAAGATATACTCACTTCTAGCTCTTTTTCCTCTGCTGTTTCCAAGAATAAATCTGGACGGAAGGGTTTCATTCCACTGGAATTTTCCACTCTGAAAATCTTCTCTGATTGGGTGAGAGGAATTTAAATTACAAAGAAGAATACATCATGAAAAAATGGAAGGAATTTTAGCAGAAATCCAGTTGGTTCACTCCCCTGGATGGCTCTTAGTTCAGTGAGAGTGCTACAGAGCCTAGACCAGCACTTAGCAGACAGGTGTTAATTCAATGAGGCACTCAGTGAAAGAGTCTCATCCCACTTATAACCAGAAGGTTACCTTAAGGATAGGCTACTTGGTGGGGCACAGTGGTTCAGGGCTGTAATCCCAGCACTTTGGGAGGCTGAGTTTGGGAGATTACTTGAGCTCAGGAGTTCAGTTTGGGTAACATAATGAAATCTTGTCTCTACATAAAATACAAAAATTAGCCGGGCGTGGTGGTGTGCACCTGTCGTCCCAGCTACTTGGAAGGCTGAGCCAGGAGGATTGCTTGATCCTGGGAGGCAGAGGTTGCAGTGAGCCAAGATCATGCCACTGTACTTACTCCAGCCTGGGCAAGAGAGCAAGACACTGTCTCAAAGAAAAAGAAAGAAAGAAAGAAAGAAAAGAAAAGGAAAAAGGAAAACAAAATGCTACTGACCTCGTAAAACTTAGCTCAGACGCCACTGCCTTCAATAGGCTTCTGTCCATACTATGACCCCACTCTCTCTACATCCTTTAGTCACCCTATTCCCTACCAAACAGTTAACAGTTAGCACATAATAAATGCTTAATAAATGAGGATTGAATGAATGAGATGAAGCATTTTCCACTGAGAGGACATGTGGCCGAAATCTATAGATCTACTCTTAGTAAGAACTAAAATATGTATGTCATCCTGTTAAAGTAATCTACTTTAGGTGTTAAGCAGGCACATTCTCTTATTGGAATCAGAAGGAAAGAGGAGAATTGGAAGATTCTTAACAATAACATCAACAGTAATGACACTTGGCAGTGTATGTTGTCTTAACGATTTTCAGTGCACTCTAATATTTAATCTTCCTAATACTCTTGTAAAATGTGTAATGCAGATGAGAAATCATTAATTTTGCAGATGAAAGAACTGTGATGTGGTCACAAACAGAATAGGGTCTCAGTAAGCCTAGAAAGCACGTTGGCTTGCTCCCAGACGGGGAACATAAAGGGATTCAGATGTACCATTCGGGTCCCGACAGCTCAAAGTGTAGAAGGTTTCTTTCCGCAGGATGATCTCCTGTGCGATGATCCCGTAGCTGTATACGTCTCCTTTCTGAGAGATGTTTGCTTGGCGGAGGTGCTCTGGAGCTGTCCACAGGTCTGTAAATGCAGACATCGAGATTGCAAAGTTGAGGGGGGTGAGTGGCTCATAGGTCTCCAACCTGCTTTTGTTCTCCAATTCCCTGCACCATCCACTCTAAATGTGGGTGATGGCTTATGAGTGGCTTTGAATTGATATGATTCCAAACTTTTGAAAAATTTATGCTAACACTGGTGAGCAAAAGTAGAACACACACTTTTTAGACTATGAAATGTTAGGATTTGGGTGAGGTCATATGGTAATATGTTATTGAAAACAGCTAGGATCACACTCTTGAAAACTCTCAAGGTTTACCTAGAATGGAGTCTTATTGTAGTAACTGCTCAGTAAATATATGTTGAATGAATACAGTATAATATGAGAGGTTGAGGAATTTAGTAGTTTATGGGACATGACATAAATCTATGAAATCCTAAGTACAAATTTATGTATATTAAATATATTTTATTTAAATTATTATGATTTATTATTTAATGTGTATATATATTTAAATAGAAGTTTACCAAAAGAAGATAAAGACAGTACATTACGGCAAAGAGACTGTCGCTGATATTTCCTAGTCATAACATACTGGCAACCTCCAACTCAGCTAATGTCCATAGAGGTGTTTTCATTGGTTCCCACATTATTCTTTAAAAAGTAATGAATGCAATTTACTCATAGTTTACTCCTGTCCCTGCCACTCCGTAGCGTTTACGTCTAGTTCACTCACTTCACATGAGTGCAATGCTGTATTTAGCTCCTAGAGACACTCGAGTTTTGAATCCGTATTACATGTCTTTAGTAATAACAGGGACATGCAATTAATTTTTCTTTAACATGCTTCACAAATTTTTCAGGGTCACCTAGCTCCTTATAAACATTTTGAGATTTATCTTCACCAGTTTCAATGAAACATGTATAGATTCATATTTTTAGGTGCAATAATATGTTTATGATGATGCACATTTTCCTTGTTTGGTTTTCTGTCCAAATGTACATCACCTTTTTGAAGTTATGTCTCGTGAATTTTTGTGACTTGTGATGCACAGTTGATTATAAAGGTTAAGGGTTGTAGAAAAGGTAAGAAAATCTACTTATGCTAAAATTTCAGGTAACCAATGCCATAGGTAGGTAGGTATAAGTGAGTGCTGTTCAAGAGGATAGGATTTGACCTGTAATTTATCTGATTTGTATCATGTTGGGTTATCTGATGACAATTTGTGCTATTATGTCATGAACCATGCTTGACACACAGATCTTCAATAAGAAATTATTGGATTGAGTCCAATATTATATTATGCTTGACATGTGGATGTAGGGACAGAATTGCAATTTTTCTTTTTTTAAGGAAAAACAAAAGGATTGCCAAGTTGAATTAGAAATGGAATTTAGTATTTGAATTTAGGTAGTATTTTAAGGCAACATTAGTGCTAAATATCCGAGTCTGTTTAACTGTGAGTCATAATAAAGAAAAGGGTAAATGTTCAACATGAAAAGCCCTTTATACTTCACAAATTCATTTTCTTTATCTTATTTCACTCTCACCACAATCCTGAAAAAGATAAGTAAGAATATATTGTACTGATTATAGGTTTTTTCTTAACATTTCTTATTACCACAGATAAATGAATGTCTCTAATGGGAAATGGGTCTTCTGGTTTCTACTCTACCTTCTTGGAGAAATCTGAGTCTCAGCGCTGTCCTCCATAAAGGAAAAAGTTTAAATCAGATGATGTCTAAGGTCTCTTCCTGCTCTAATCTTCTATATTTTTTTCACCTAGTTCTGTCCGTACAAGCCATTAAGTTATTTATGATTTCTCAGTTATATCAAGGGACACATGGATGAAGGAAATCCACAGAGGACACTTGTTCAACTCGGGAAGTACTCATTGACTGACAAGCGTGACGTTTTGGAGAATGAGCCAGATGTTGCCTTTTGTAGCTTTAAGTACTTATTTTCTGATCAGTTATCACAATTTCCTGACCATTCCACATGGGTTTGAAAAAAAAAGCAGTTGGGAAATGAATGAACACTTCATTCATCACAGACCTTTTTTTGGAGGTAAAATGGAATTGCAGCCAAAATCGGTGATCTTCACCACCATTCTACTGTCCACAACGCAGTTGGTAGATTTCAGACGACCATGGACTTCTGTCTTACTGGAGTGTAGATATGACATTCCCTGTAATTTTTCAGATGATAGAAAAATAGAAATGTGACACATTTCAGCTGCTTGATTATTTTAAAGAAGAAAATGACATTTGGAAATCATTTTAGCAGTCACATCATCAGATTTTAACTTTAGTCTCATTATTTTTATTTTAACATTACTAAAGTCCTAATATTTGCCTAAACATTATATCTAGTTTCAGTCTATTTAAATGACAGAGTAAAAGAGAATTGTCTAAAATCTCTGGTTAAGTAGTTGTATATACTGTGAGGCAAAGGGTTTGTGTGTGTGTGTGTGTGTGTGTGTGTGTGTGTGTGTGTTTCTGCTTACCATTTATTTGGTCTGTGACCCTGGGTAGGTCTCTGATCCTCTGTTACATGAATTTACAATAAAAATATGAATAACAGTGCCTTGCCTTTCTGAAGGTGTGGGGGTGTCAGGCTAGATTATTTCCTAAAATGAAATTGGTTTCATGCTATTTTCAAACAATGTTTTATTCATTCTGTTTCAAAAGGGGAAGCCTGGCCTGGCTCGGTGGCTCGTGCCTATAATCCCAGCACTTTGGGAGGCCAAGGAAGGCAAATCACCTAAGGCCAGGAGTTCGAGACCACCCTGGCCAACATGGTGAAACCCTGTCTCTACTAAAAGTACATGGTGGCAGGTGCCTGTAATGCCAGCTATTTGGGAGGCAGAGGCAGGATAATCATTTGAACACGGGAGGCGGAGGTTGCAGTGAGCCGAGATCATGACACTGTACCCCAACCTGGGAGACTCCATGTCAAAAAATAAAAAATAAAAAGAGGAAGCCTGTTTTTGGCTGGTGTGCTTCTCTCTGGTGGTTAGAGGGTGTCTCAGCCAAAGCTGGTTTTCAGCCTGGATCACAGGAGTGAAATGTGTGTGGCAATTCAATTTTTGTAACATTTCTTTCAAACTGATTCTGATTCCATATAACTTTCAGGTGAGTTAACACTGTATCAAAGAGCCCCCTCTCACAACCAACTTGTCTTCATTCTTGAATGAGGCCCTGGTTACTGGTGTCCGCTTTGGTTTTCCTATCACGTCTGAAAATATACATGTCCACATTTATTATTGATTCCTGCAAGATGGTTGCCTGTACTTAATATTTTCTCTCATGAAGGTGAGTATTGTTGTCTTTCTTTCTTTTCTTTTCTTTCTTTCTTTCTCTTTCTTTCTTTCTTTTTTTCTTTTTCTTTCTTTCTTTCTCTTTCTTTCTTTCTTTCTTCTTTCTTTTTCTTTCTTTCCTTTCTTTGTTTCTTTCTTCTTTCTTTTTCTTTCTTTCCTTTCTTTGTTTCTTTCTTTTTTGAGATGGAGTCTCACTCTGTCACCCGGCTGGAGTGCAGTGGCGTGGTCTCAGCTCATTGCAACCACCGTCTCCTGGGTTCAAGCAATTCTTCTGCCTCAGCCTCCTAAGTAGCTGGAACCGCAGGCACCCGCCACCATATCTGGCTAATTTTTATTTTTAGTAGAGACGGGGTTTCGCCATTTTGGCCAGGCTGGTCTCAAACTCCTGACCTCAGGTGATCCGCCTGCCTCAGCCTCCCAAGGTGCTGGGATTACAGGCATGAGGCACCACGCCTGGCCCAGCTGTCTTTCTTGTAGTTTTATATGATTTTGATTTCCGGAAAATCTACGAAACTACACACCCCACACCCAGATTACAAAGAATATAATAAAAAAAAATAATAACATATATATTGAACTTTTACAAGTACCAGGTCTTGTTAGCACATGAATGATTTCACAAAATCCTCACAACCAAAAATCCTACAACCCTGACATAGCTATTATTATCATTTTACAGATGAAAAAAACCGGTGCACAGAAGGTTGAATAACTTATTCCATCTGTTTTCTTACATTTAATTGTCATATTTTCTGTGTGTGTGTGTTTCTCTTACCTTAGCAATATCATACAAGACAGAGATCTTAAACTCCCAATCCATGAATGTGCCATCAGGGTAGGAAATTGTGTCATTTAAAACTTCCTGAATAGGAAAAAATAAAAAGAAGAAAAGTTGTTGCAAGAAAGGATATTGTGGAGAGACTATTATGAACCAAATAATTATCTTCTAATTGTGAGACCTTAGGATCAGGAACAAATTGGAATTCCATTGTCTGGGTTTTCATGAACCTATTTTTGTTTTATTTTCTGCATAAGAAGCATTGGGTAGTTTTTGCCCCCAGGATATGAGCAGGAGATACCCATAGCATCCCAAATTTCAGTTCTTCCATCAGACAGGTGTAGAGGAATAAGCAGTGGGCCGGAAGACTGCTTAACAAATGGCTGCCCTGTGTGTTCTGTCTCGTCTAAATTGGACCAATGTTTTAAAACAGGCAATTACTATAAGAAAATTCCTTCATTAGGCTTGTGTTTTTACTCACATAATCAGTTATATCAATTAGATTAATTGCTCTTGGTTTTTTTGTTTCATTTTGTTTTGTTTTTGAGTTTACTAAGTCCTCTGTCAGTAAGAGAGATCTTGGATTTTTTTGTGAATTGTATGACCTGGAATCATTTATTTCCTTCCTTTCTTCCTTCCTTCCTTCCTTCTTTCTTTCTTTCCTTCCTACCTACTTTCCTTCCTTCCTTCCTACCTTCTTTCCTTCCTTCCTTCCTTCCTTCCTTCCTTCCTTCCTTCCTTCTTTCCTTCCTTCCTTTCTCTCTTTTTCTTTCTTTCTCTTTCTCCCCTCTCCTCCCCTCCTCTCCCTTCCCCTTCTTTCCCTTTCTTTCTTTTTCTATATTGACAGAGTCTCACTCTGTTGCCCAGCTGGAGTGCAATGGCACAATCTTGGCTCATTGCAACCACTGCCTCCCAGGTTCAAGCAATTCTCCTGCTTCAGCCTCTTGAGTAACTTGGATTACAGGCATGTGCCACCATACCCAGCTAATTTTTGTATTTTTAGTAGAGATGGAGTTTCACCATGTTGGCTAGGCTGATCTCGAACTCCTGGCCTCAAGCTATCTACCCGCCTCAGCCTCCCAAAGTGCTGGGATTGCAGACAAGAACCATCACGCCTGGCCTATACCTGGAATTTTCAAGTCACTAGTTTAATATGATGATGGTTCTACTAAAAGTTGCAGAATTTTAATTAAGCTAATACATAACTGTTCTTCACAGTAGAACTCTAAATAGGACTCTAACTGATAAAAATCATTTCTTATTTTAGGAAAAAGCCCAATTTGATTTTTAGTTTTAACTCAGGCACTATACCAAGAATTTCCAAGGAAGGGTCTAAAGTCCTTAATCATTTCAGATAAGGCTGGCTGGGCTATGGGTACCAGGCTAAGTTGACAGAGGGGAGTTAATGGGCAGACAGACTAATTCTTTTCTATGCTTTCTCTCCATTTGGCTCACCATTCACCCATCCTACCCTGTTCTCATCTGCCAAATTGTAAAAAGTATATTATTCTGTTTTGATAATAAAAGGAACAGATATTTACTATAGAAAATGTGAAAAAAATTATACAGTATAAAACAGAATATAAAATTATTGCTAATTGCACCATAGAATTTATTCTCATTTTGATATTTTCTTCCAGTCTTCTTTAATGTAGATATGGAAAGTATATGTAATAAATTTTATAAAATTGAGATCATAATGTATATGCAGATTTATATACACTGAGCAATTTTAATAGGTGACCTGCATATTTATTTTTAAAAATTATTGAGTGTTATCTCTAGACCAGAGACTGTGTTGGTGCTGGGATTATAACAGGACCTGTTATAGGGTGCACAGTTTGTGAAGGAAACTGACATTCATAAAATAATCAGACCAATAAACATAAAATTATAACTGTGTTAAGTACAGTGAAAAATTGCCTAAAATCTGGGGATTTGATCCCTAAAATCTGGGGTTTGTTATGAAGGTTAAAGATGGCTTCCTTCAGGAAATGGCTGTTGAGCTGAGATCCAATGAAGTAGGGAGGCAAGAATTTTGGGGAGAGGGAACAGCATGGGAAAAGAACCTTTTGCGGAAGAGTGAATGAAAAGTTTGCAGGTCTTATGATCTCAGCACCATTTTTTGAAGTACCTTTCTTTAGTTACATTTGTCATATACTTAATCCTATTCTTGGCCCACATATTTTTCTTCTATAAATCACCTGCTTCTGCATGAGCTGTCACCACACTGCCTTGATTATAGTAACTTTCTGGCAAGTGGCCTCTCATTTTTTTCTTTTCAAAACTGTTTTATTATTGCTCATATAGATGTGTGTGTGTATATATGTGTGTGTGTGGGCGTGTGGGTATGTGTGTGTATATATATATGTAAAATATATATATATATATATTTCTGATGAGCTCTGTTAAGAAAAGTCTTTGCCTTTGATTGCAAGTTTCTTGTTTTCAGAAGAATTTGTATCTTTTCAATGTGAATTAGTTGGTATGCGGTGTTGCTAAACTGGCTCTCTATTAGCAACAGCCCTGATTTATAATGTGCTTACTGACTACGATGTGAAATATTTCCATCCTGAATGATTTCAGCTTCCAAAAGTTTAACACTGACTGGCTGGCAAATTCTTGAATAACTTAACAATCAGCTCTGAACTAGTACCAGCCAGTTCTAGCGTATCATTGATTCCTGTCTAAGAACTTGACTAAGTTCTGTTAAGATGTATTTAATGTCTTAGAAAACTTTCAGTGTTCTTAACTGATCTTTGCATTTCATGTTGAATATTTTCAAATACATATTTTTGTTGAAAATGTTACGGAGGATTTTTTGAATTGTATTTTCTGACTGATTTGGCTAATACATATGATATATACATTATATACATTATGTAAATTATTTTCTATATACTTATTTTGTTTCTAGTCATCATACAAATTTCTTATAATTTTTAGTATTTGAGGCTTTTGCATTTTCTAGGTAAATAACCATATCATCTTTATTATTTATTTTAATTAATTAATTTGTTTTTTTGAGTTGGAGTCTCACACTGTCGCCAGGGCTGACGTGCAATGATGGGATCTCAGTTCACTACAACCTCCACCTCCTGGGTTCAAGTGATTCTCCCACTTCAGCCTCCCAAGTAGCTGGGATGACAGGTGCTCACCGCCACGCCCGGCTAATTTTTTGCATTTTTGGTAGAGATGAGGTTTCGCTACGTTGGTCCGGCTGGTCTCGAACTCCTGACCTTATGATCTGCCCGCCTTGGCCTCCCAAAGCACTGGGATTACAGGCATGAGCCAGTGCACCCAGCCTCAACTTTAAATTAAAAAAAAACAAAAACAAAAACTATTTCTTTTGTGAAAGTTGTCAAAATCAGAATAGAGTCACAAATGTTGAAAAAAATCCTGACAAATACAGCCAGAAAAGGCCATGAAAAAGAGGGTTGTCATGCTTCTGTGTTTCACAAGAAAAACTATCACAAAAGACTCTACAGAAACCTCAGCCTTGCACAAAGGCTATCACAATCTTACACAAAAAACACTTATACAAAGACATCTGCCCAACAACTGCCTGTCCAACCTCTGACTGGCATCATCCTTGCTACTGATCTTTGTAACAAAACCATGATGTAATCCTCTTTTGTTTTCCTTTAAAATCCTTTGTCTTCCTTTACCTCTCTGAAAATGCGTATAATTTACGATGGCACATGTATTCCCATTACATTGTTCTTTTCCAAATAAATATCTTTCTTTTAGAGAGCCTCTCTCTGTTTGTTATTTATGTTGACACCCTTCAATAATTGTATATCTTATTTCTGTTTCATGCATTAGTACTTTGGTTAGAACTTTCAGAAGTTAACAAATAGTAGCGCAGTGGTGGGGATAGGGAGTCTTGCATTAATAGAAATGAAGTTAGTTGTTATTTTATGACAGACAATCTTTGCAATGTTAAGGAGGTATTGTTTTATTTTTAACTCTACAAGAATTGTTATGGGGGAGCCTAGGAATATTTCTGAAATGAGGTCTGAGAATTCTCTGACATATCACCATTTAACCATTGTTTTCCTTGTTGAGAACAGGTTGCAAATATTAAACCTGGTATCCTCTTTTCTGAGCTATGGTTTCACAGCTTCATCTCATGCAGGTCTTACTTTAATGTCATCTTGCCAGAGAAGTCTTCCATGACTAGCATATCTTAAGTAGCATAACTCAGGTATGTTTAAAAAGGGGTTATTATGAATAACGAAAGAGCTTTTCTCCCCCCACCCACCACCCAGTAAATTACAGGGGTTTTAGGAATCAAGGATGAACACAAAATATATTTTTACTATATCAAAATATTCCATTAATAACAATAGAATAAAATATAATTCCCATACAAAGAACATCAAATTCAGCTTAATTCTTCCACCATTGAAGTTAGCAAAAGTAATTCTTATTATCTATATAAAAACTATTCTAAAGTTAAACAAAAACATGAACATACTCCAAGTTCATTTAACATTTAACTAAGTTTGCATAAGATTGATACTAAAATCTGATTAAAGGCTAACTATAGTTGCGAATATAGATGAAAAAATATAATAAAATACTAGAAATGCTAAGCCAGTTGTGTATACAAAAAGCATAACACAAAAAATCGAATATGGTTAATTCTACAAATGGAAAAATATTATTATAATACACCAAATCAAAAACTCATAGGAGAAAAATCCATATGAGCATTTTAATGGATGATAAAAGTGATCATTTCAATTGATACTGATAAATAAAATAAATACACATTTCTAAGAATAATAATAACTATTTCAGGTCTTTCAAAATCAATATTTTTCACATGAGGTCTAGACCATACTCTCATTTAATTTCAATGCGACAGAAATTTTAGAATACTAATTAATAGAGCCTGGTCAAAGGGTTTCATGTGGCTTACTATTCCTTGAAAGTGATTCAGAATTGGCCTATTTAAATATTTACTTTTTTGAAACACATTTCATGATTAAATTGCTTCTGAAACTTTCCCTTTTTAAAGACTAAATTTAATACATGAAGAATTCATTCACAATTAAAACATCTTTTCATTGCGTTTTTATTCCCAATTTTGTGTATTTGCATGTTTGTTTTAAAAATCATTGCTAGAAGTGAAAGGCTTGTGTGTTTTAATAATTTTGTTTTTTAAGTTGCAAGTGCATTTTAAAATTCTATCCTATTTTATTTGATTTATAATATTGAATAGTTTCCTTTCCTTATGTTATAGTTATTCTTCTAAATTTTGCATTGAATACTTAAATTGTTTATTATTTTTTAAGAACTTCTACCTTAGCACCATTTTCCTCTTTGATCTTAATTCCCCATGACCAGCTCCCTGCTCTAGATTTCTCTACTACATTGCATTCCACTGGTCCCTCACGGGCTTGCTTTCCCTTTTACTACATAGCAAATGAATTCTTCTCAAAGTGTTAAATATAGTTGATGGCTTAATGTGTCACTTTTTCCTTGTACCACTATTGCATTTTCATAGAGATTAATCCAAAGAAATAGCTCTCAGATGTTACAATAACAAGCATGAAATAATTTTTAAAAGAGATAGTAATATTTAGGGCTATGATTTTTTTCTTTGAGGGAAGATTTGAGTTTATACTACATAGTGTGAAAGGTATTCTCACTTTTTTTTTTTTCCTTGAGACAGAGTCTCCCTGTGTCACTGATGTTGGAGTGCAGTGGTGTGATCTGGGCTCACTGCCAACTCCGCCTTCCGGGTTCAAGTGATTCTCCTGCCTCAGCCTCCCGAGTAGCTGGGATTACAGATGTCTGCCACCACGCCCAGCTAATTTTTGTATTTTTAGTAGAAATGGGGTTTCACCATGTCAGCCAGGTTGGTCTCGAACTCCTGACCTCAAGTGATCTGCCTGTCTTGGCCTCCCAAAGTGCTGGGATTACAGGCATGAGCCAGTGCACCTGGCCATATTTTCGTTTTTTTTCTTAGTTCCTCTGTCTGCCTTGGACTTGCACAGTCCAAATACCTGACCTCACTTGGCAACTCCTGGATGATCATCAGTCCAAGAGTGGAGTACGAATTTGGACCGTAGCAGAACCAAGAATGATGACCAAGTCTTCTAATACTTATTTGGTGCTATCATAATAATTATCCATTTCTCTTTTAATACAAAAGCAAGTATTCATGTAAAACAATATGTATTTGGAGGTAATCACTCACTTTTCCACTTCCGTTCTCTGTTTACTCCCCTCCCTAAATCTATTATCATTTTTCTGAAATTTTTTTGGCTTGTTTATAAAAACGTAAGACTGAAAAAATCTCGGGGATCTAGTTTGGAAAGCATGTGAGCCCACAAACTTTCCCTGATAACTCTCTAATATTATTTTACTCGGTAAATATTTTAAAAGGCCTGTTGAATATTTTTCATATAATTAGGAAATTGGAAATGACCATGGTTTCTTACCCGGAGGGATCCTCTCTCACAGTATTCAATCACCCCGAAGATCATGGTATCAAGTTTCACTGTACCGTAGAACTTGGTCAGGTTGTAATAGTCAATCTGCAGCAACTAGAAGAACATGTTTGTTTACAAAGCAAATTAGCCAGAATGGGGTGCCAAAGTAAAAATTAATATGCCAATAAAATATGTTTTGTTTCAGATCTTTGAGAAGATGTATTGCTCTTAATAAACGGAACATCAGTACCCATTACTTATCACACATTATATCAATCTCATTCAATAATCTTTCCTTTATCAGTAAGAGGACTTCTTACTGATACAAACTTCACTTTCAAATAATATCAGGTCCACATTCTAGGAAAGACTAGTAGATTTCCAGAATGCTTTACACCATCAACCTCACTTTCCAATATCTCTTGGTAGAATTTTCAATAAGAAGTACAGTCACCATTTCTTGGGCTGAGGGCTTCTCTGTCAGCCTCTTACTCCACTAGCGACCTCAGTGATTAGAAGAAATGGAGTGAAGTTATTTCTCAAGGATTTGAAGTAAGGGCTACATACCTTGTTCAATTCTATCTTCTGTTTTTCAGTGAAATTACCGTCATTGTGCTTGAGATCTTTAAGAATCACTCGCTGCAAAAATCAATGAAATTTAGGAGACACTGTTGTAGTGTAACTCTTTAAATGCATATTATAATAGTTTGCTTGTGTGTCTCACTACACTGTAAGCTTTTGAGAGCAGTGACAGTATTTGAGTGAATTTTTTTTTTAAGACAGAGTCTTGCTTTGTTGCCTAGGCTGGAGAGCAATGGTGCAATCTCGGCTCACTTCAACTTCCGCCTCCCGGGTTCAAGCAGTTCTCGTGCCTCAGCCTTCCCAGTAGCTGGGACTACAGGCATGCACCACCGTGCCTGGCTAATTTTTGTATTTTTAGTAGAAATGGGGTTTTGCCATGTTGGCCAGGCTGGTCTCGAACTCCTGGCCTCAAAATCAGCCCGCCTCAGCCTCTCAAAGTCCTGGGATTGCAGACATGAGCCACCATGCCTGGCCTTGATTGATATTTATATCCCTGGTGCCTAGTACCTGGGATATAAGTTCAGGCCTGAATGTTTCTTCAAGAATGATTAAATGGAAGGAAGGCAGGCAGAAGGGAGGGAGGGAAGGAGGAAGGATGGAAATAAGATGCAAAACTCTCACATGGGATTGTTGTATTTCTCAGCGATAAGCTGAAATACAATACTAGGGTTGCCCTGACTACTCTGAATATCTTTTATATTTCCTTTTTCTTCCTACACTCCACCCTTCCCCAACATTCTGTTTGTCTTCCAATTTCCCCAGGATTGTGAGTTTTGTAACTCTTGAAGCAGAGCCCTGCCCATCCCTGTGAAGCTCTGAGAACAGCCCCTGGGAGCAGCCTGGGCACTCCCACAATTGTGATACTGACATCAGGGGCCGGCGCAACGAGGGGTCAGAAGGCCCAGAGCATACCCCAATGGAGAGTTCAGAGAAGTGGGAGAGGTCACCTTTTTGTCGTATTTGCACTGTCGTAGTCTCTGGATTGTATCTCGTCTTTTGTCGTCATCGATCTGGCACAAGAAAAGGCTAATTATTCCAGAAGCTCCATATCTGCTCCTACCGACTGACTGTCAAGGGCTGAGAGGCTCTTCCAGTTGGCTGTATCTGTTTGCTCAGCAGCATGCTGGGCAGGCAGGCTTCCAGACAAACTGCTGTAATTGACTTGTTCCCTCTCACTAATTGAACTCCAACATGTTTGCAGGTATCTACTGCTCTCATGCTTAACTATGGGTTTCCTCCCCTCCTCCTGTGGCCCTACTTGAACCAGATATTTCCTTTGTTCCCCTCTCCTCAACCCCGTTTTAGTGGGAATTGTTGCCTGTAGCTACAGACAGATGCTCTTGGAGAAGGATGCTGTGCATTTGAGTTGCACACCCATGCCTAAAGGCCCAAGTAGCAATGCAAATGAGAAAAACAGGCCAGGTGTCTAAGAGAAGCTGTCTTATCAGCTCTGGGTTCAGCCTGAAGTTCTTAAATCATCTTATTTGTCAAAAGAAGCTGGTAATAAGAATTCTTATATGCTATCTCATGATATTTGTATGTTGGCAATTAATTTTTTAAATGTTAAATATTGAACAACACCACACACATATGCACATAGGCATGCATTTGCAACTGCAGGCCAGATATGGCTCTCGGACTCCCAGTTAATGACTTCCGTTCTAAAGACAGAAAAAAGGTTGGGAACAATTGCATCTTTCAATGTGATTCTCATAAAACTCTGAGATGTGTTATTATCTTTGGTAAAATTTACCTTACAAGGCCATTTTGAAATATGAGTGAAATGATTCTCTCAAGGTCCAAGCATGAAGCCCATTGCAGACTGACAGTTACCGTCATTTCATTTTCTTCTCATTTAACAAATAAAGTATAGAAGGGTTACAGGACATTAAATGTCACATACAAAGACAATGGCAGAACCTGGGCTTGTCTTCCTGCCTAGTGCTCTTTTTACTATTTCAGACCTTGAGGAGGTTATTTCAACTATTTGGACTTCAGTTCCTTCCCGCACAATTCCAACTCATAGAAATACTTGGGGGTTAAATGAGACAAGGTTTGTGAAATTCTCTTGCTACTAAAGGACTTCTCTTTTTACCCTCAAAAGAACGATCATCTTGATTATTTTTTTCTGTGTTACTCTATCCCTTTGACTTTCCTGACTTCTTTTGCCTGGAACCTTTGGTCTGATATTCTGACACTTTCTTTTCTAGCAGTGAGATGTTCAACTCTCTATTATCTCTTCTCTTAGTCTCCCTTTCCTATTTCTGCATTCAGTGAGTATCCAAACTTGAACCACTACCTGTCTGGTTGTATGGTATTTTCCACCCTTGCTGACTTTGGGTGACCTTGGGTTTTCGCTATGTCTACCTGACTCGTGGCACCCGAGGAGCTCTCTGTACAGCCAATTTCTGATCTACCTGCTTCCCAGCCTGTCTAAAACTCAGATTAACAATGATAACATGATAAAAATCACTTCGAACTCCCCTCCTTTGAGTTTACTGTCCCAAAGACCTATTTCCTTAGCCAGGTGATTCATTCATTCTGATGAAATAGTCAACATTCTGTACTCATAAAAATTTTGTATAGTAACTGACAAGAAATGGATGGGTTATACTTCTAGGAATACTTATATTTTAAGAAAACACACAGAGACACATGTTTTGGCTTACTCCAAAAGAGAAAATATGAAATATAGGGTTTTGAGGCAGTGGGGAGGTGCTTGAGGAGTGACACTAAGGCTGGCTTATGCAGAGATGGAGCGTATGGGAGCCCATCCGGTGCTGTACAGGGACAGAGGTGCACATGCTCTTTCTGAAAGTCCCCTCTCCTCTTCCTAGTGTTATTTCAAATAAGCAGGAGACCATTGGCAGGAGGCTGTCTTTGTATCATGAGTTACTATAAATTGCAATCTAACTTAGTATATAGGCAAACTGAAAACTAATTTAGGAGTCTATTTTTGTAACAAATGGCTGGGTTTCAGCCAATCACAGGCAGCTAACTGAACAGACCATGCCCAAATAAAGCAAATGCCCAGCTGTAACCAATCAAGTCATTTGTGTACTTTACTTTCTTGTACATCCTATGAAAGCCCACTGCCCATGCTGCAGAATGGAGCTTTCTGAACCTCTTGTGGTTTGGAGTGCTACACGATTCATGAATCACATTTTGCTCAAATAAATTCTATTTCGTCTGCCAGAGTTTTTCTTTTAACACTAGGTACTTCCAGTTTGTCATTTAGGTCAATAAATTCTCTCTTTGGAAATTCAGTAGTCTTAAGGTCATTTACACCTGACTGTAAATTACTGTTAAACTGGTTCCATCCTGACACTTGGCTGAGACAGATTGGTCATTGTGAACATAATTTTTCTGTTGAGGTTCAGAATGCAGCAGGAAGGTCACATTGGAGCATGTCATATTTCTGAAAGAAAGGAAGACTTTGTTTACCAAAAGCCATGAGGGGATCTGAGCCATTAGAGGGCAGCATGCAGGACTTGGAGAGGAATGTCAAGAGCTGGTAGAGAAGTTCCAGAGACAACCTTAAACCAAGCGCAACTTTATTGCTGCTGATTTTAAGTAAGGAAGCATCTCAAATCACATTACACTATCGGTTTGGCCCTACTCTGAAGGAGTCCACAAATTCCCATCTGTGGAGGTCTTGGGTCTCCATATCCTCTTAATATGCTTTGGTATACAAACTGGGATAACTATGTGGTGTATGGCAGGTGTTACAATCTCAGGCTTTATAGTTAGACAGATTGGGTTTAAATTGTAGCTGTGTTCCAGGAATTCCAGCCCTGCTACTTTACAGTGCTCAGGAGAAGATGAAACAGGTTAATGCATCTGGTGCGTTGTAAGTGCTCAGGAAGTGTTAGCTATTATTACTTATAGTAATCTTACTCATCAGGTATATGAGACCCTGTACTGTTTCTTTCTTTTTTTCCGTTTCTTAATCTTTTGTCCTTCAGTTTCCTCATCAGCAAAATTATGATGATAAAGCCTAATTTTGGGTTCTTGTGAGGAGTAGATGAGACAACATAGGTCCTGCATGGACTGTGCTAAATGGAGTGAGTTATGATTGGCTGCTGGTTGAAGGTGAACGTGAGCAAATATAAGCAGAAGCCTCTTTCTTCGGGAACGAGTAAGACAAGTCATAGGTCCTTAGTATGGATAGATTGGTATCCAAGGTTCAAGAGAACTCAAATGCTCTACCCATTCCTACATTCCTTCCATGACAAATTCCCAATATGTGTATTTCTCTTCTGGATCAGATGCAAAGAATGAAAACACACCGTATCTCAGCCTCCAGGGAAGTGCTCATCGGATTAACTAGCTGACACGTAGGAGAATGGAGAATCAGGGGGAAGTGAGAGAGCTGAAAATTGGAAATCATCCAAGTCTTGCTTTCTAGAATAACTATCCCTACTTGGCACATATCCTGCAGTGCTACCTAAGTCTTGTCAAATTCCTGGCAAATTGCACCCATTCTTCAATGAGTAAGGTAGGCTTTACCTTCAGGCTAACATGATTGGTCTCATTGGTCTCCAGAGGAAAGATATTTTCAGGAGGAATGTGGGACCATTTTTTCTGACGACGTTCATAATCTTTTTTATATTTTCTGTGAAAGGAATAGAACTGGTCAATAGGTTTTTATTAGTATCCACGCCATTCAGGTTCTGAAGACTGGCAGAAATTTAGAACTGTGGTATGCTTAGGTAGATGGGCGTGAGGGAAGGTGGTCCAATGACAGAACACCGTGTTCTCCAAACTGCAAAGTGCTTACCACCAGGGGACCTGCAAGGCTTTCTGATGGGCTTTTATAGCAGTGGCCCTCAACCTTTTTGGCACCAGGGACTGGTTTCCTGGAAGACAATGTTTCCATGGAAGTGGCAGAAGGTGGTTTCAGGATGAAACTGTTCTACCTGAGATCAGGCCTTAGATACTCCTAAGGAGTGCGCAGCCTAGACCCCCTGCATGCGCAGTTCACAATACGGTTCACACTCCTATGAGGATCTGATTCTCCTGCTGGTCCCACAGGAGGGGAAGCTCAGGTGGCAATGCTCGCTCCCCTCCACTCCGCACCTGCTGTGCAGTCGGTTCCTAACAGGCCACGGACTGGGAGTTGGGGACCCCTGTTTCCTAGTCTTTCTTTTCTTTTCACTTCACTTTCCCAGATCCTTCACTAAGGCAGCAAACTGATGACATAGAAAGAGTGAGGCAAAAATACAGAAAAAAAAAATGTAAAGTTGGTAAAGTTGAGAGGCAAAAACGTTAATTTTTAAACCACAGAGAATACACCAGATCCCTAAATAAGCCAGTTCCTCTTACCCATCTGTGCCTTTTCAAAAAAATATGTTTAAAGAAAATGGAAAAGTACAGAGAAAATGTAACAACACCTATCTCAACTACCAAATGTTAAAAATGTGTAGTTTTCTTCAGATAGTATAGGTCCCCAGACAATGTAGGCTGGGGATTAGGCCCCCACCCCCTGGGCCATGGACTGGTACTAGTCTGTGCCTGTTAGTAACCAAGCTGCACAACAGGAAGGAGGTGAGCGGCCAACTGAGCCCCGCCTCCTGTCAGATCAGTGGTGGCATTAGATTCTCACAGGAGCGCGAACCATATTGAGAACTGCACATGTGAGGGATCCAGGTTGTACACTCTTTATCCTTATGAGAATCTAACTAATGCCTGATAATCTGAGGTGAAACAGTTTCATCCTGAAATTCCCTCCATCCCCCAAAATTATTTTGCTCAAAACCAGTCCCTGATGCCAAAAAGGTTGGGGACTGCTGGTATACCTGAAGCAGAATTCTTGGGCTATAGGGGATGTCCACTTTCAACTTTATAGATATCACCAAATTGCTTCCCAAAGCAGTAGTTATGAATTAATTTACCTTCTTATCTTGAGAATTCCCATTTTCTATATTCTTGTCAACGTTTGGTATGGATAAACTTTTTTTTAACCTTTATGGTGTAGGCGAAATGGTTTATTTTATTATTGCTTAACTTTGCATTTTCTTATTAGTGAGATTATCTTTTCAAGTATTTTCTAGCTATTTAATGGAATATACAGACTCAGAATTATATAGAATTGTGTATTTATAATTTTGCTCATTTTTTCCTAGTCTGTAATATGTATTTTTCTTATCCTTGTTAACTTACATAAGTTCTTAATATATTTTGAGAAATAAATCTTTTGTCCTTGTGTTTTGCAAGCACATTCTTCTAGTTCATTACTTCCTTTAACTTTGTTTTACAGAAAGTTTTGATTTTATTATGGTCATATTTATATATTTTTCTATGTCTTTTCCTTTTTGATCTTGACTAAGAAGTACTTTCCTAGCCTGAGATCATAAATTCATCTTTATTGGACAGGCACGATGGCTCATACTTGTAATCTTAGCACTTTGGGAGGCCAAGGCAGATGGATCACTTAAGGTCAGGAGTGGAGATCAGGCTGGCCAACATGATGAAACCCTGTCTCTGCTAAAAATATAAAAGTTGGCCAGGTGTGGTGGTGCATGCCTGCAATCCCAGCTACTAGTGAGGCCAAGGTCCAAGAATTGCTTGAACCTGGGAGGCGGAGGTTGCAGTGAGCCAAGATGGTGCCACTGCACTCCAGCCTGAGTGACAGGGTGAAACTCAGTCTCAAAAAATTAAAAATACTTTTTAAAAGTCATTTTTATTAATTTATTCTAAGTTTTGAAGTTTGATTTTCATATTGAGGGCCTTAACATTTAAAACTCCACATAGAGTAAACTATGTCTTTGCGTATTGTTTTAGATAGTGTTTTAATTTTGTTTTTTACATGTGGAAAGCCTCCTTTACCAACATCATTTCTTAACTGATACACACTGTCATCTTTGTCATATTGTAAGTTCTTGCATGTATCTGATTCTGGAACTGGTATTCTTTTCTGTTGACCTGTTTTGTCCCCAGTTTGCCTTTGCTTTTTGGTTATTTGACAAATTCATACACACCTTCTTAAAGCCATGACTTCCTTAATGTCTCCTAAGCAGAAATGATCATTCTCTTCATATGCTTCTGTCTAATTCTGAGTATTCTTCAAGTAAATGCATGTAAAATAGCATATTACTGACCCTAAGACCTGGAGGCAAGTAGGATGAATATCAAGACCTTAAAGGCTCTTGGGATCTCACCTGTGTAACCCAGGAGACTCTTGGGACCCAACAGAGCCAACTGTCATTCATACTGAATTAGGGGTTTGCTAGTTTTCTTGCAAAGGCTGTTGTAATGGCAAACTGCATGCGTACCTCTCTCTGCCAGGCCACCACATGGGCATAGCATTGCTATGGCCATTAGGAAAGCCCCATCTCTGCCTCTCATGTTTAGAGACAATGGGAAACACCTGTTATTATCTTTGATCTTGTGATTTACCCCTATCTTAAACTGATTCCATTTAGACTTGCTTTTTGGGGGAAATTTTGGTTTCTTCTCACTCTTCACTAAATGGTCACCACACACTGTAGACCACCTCCTATATTTCTGAGAAACACAGTTACAAGAGCCAAGCACTGCTGTCAGATTGAAGAAAATAGTCTACTTCCTTTTCTGGAGAAAACATCAACTAGTATATGGCAGGCTGAACACTCACATGAGAAAGTATATAATGACACGCAAATCAAAGTGTGTGATGCACAGATAAAATTGTCAACTTGTTTAGCTAAGAAATGCAAGTGAACCTGGTACTATAATTGGGTATTATAAGTTTGGTGTTAAACATATGCAGATTAGGAGGTAGTGTGGTATTTACTCACTCATTTACGTGTTCAACAAACACTTCTTAGTACACACAATGTCTCTGGTTAGGTATTTGGTAGACCCAAGTTAAGCAGAAAAATCATGGAACTGATGGTGAGAAGGCTTGAGTTCTAGTTCTGGCCCTACCCACTACCTGGTGATATGATTCTAGAGAAGCCATTTGACTTTCTGGGTTCTCTTTCCCCAGGCTAAAATAGGAGATTTGGAATAAATTGTTTCTAAAACCTCTTCCAGCCTAAATATCATGTAATTTAATGAGTTTGACATCTCCCACAATATACCAACAAAATAATAAAAATAACTATTTTCATTTATATAACGCTTATTACATGGTAGTTTGTATACACATTCCATTTCTAATCCTTATAACAGCTCAGATGAAGAAATTGAAGCTAAGTTATCTGTTTAAGTTGCTAAGTAACTTGCTTTAGACCACAGAACTAGTAACTCAAAGAACTGAGATTTGGATTCAGGCATCTCTGGCTCAAAAGTCCTAATCTATTCACTCAGTGATATTCTGCCCTTCGCATAGTCTTTGATGCAGAATGTCTTCATTGTCTTGGATCAGTCTAGAGGCCTTTCTGTGAATATGCATCATCATCAACAGACAACAGACCTCTCCCCCTTTCCCTCCTTGCCTCTCTGGAAACCGAGCACAGGCAAGATAGAGGTGGCGGTACCTGAGCATCAGAAGAGCAATGACCAGGAGCAGCACCACGGCTCCAGTGAGGGTGAAAACGGCAATCATCAGGATCTGAGGGCCTGTGGAGGAAAATGCATTAGGAAGGACTTTTGACAAGAGAACATGAGCATCTCCAAGATTCTAGTTGTACAATGTAATTGGAGGAAGGGAAAAGAGAACCCTATAAAAATTTTATCTTTTGTTAATTTCTTTATGATAAGTCTTGTGTCCCTACTCTCGGAAAAGACTGGCATGGACCCAGGGAAAGTGGCTTAATTTTGGCTATTCTGACAGCATATACATCTCTTTTCTTTCTAACAGGAGTCACCAAATGTTACACAAACATAAAATCGTTTATAGCACACAAAAATATGTTGGCGATAGACGTCTACCCGGTGTTCTGGAAACCAATATACCTAAGAAGGGTTCACAGAGGATAAGACAACATGTTTTTTTTTTTCTTCTCTCTTTGAGACAGAGTCTCACTCTGTCATCCAGGCTGGAGTGCAGTGATACAATCTTGGGTCACTGCAATATCTCTGCCTCCATGGTTCAAGTGATTCTCCTGCCAACATGCAGGGTTAATTTGGTAGAAATGGGGTTTCACCATGTTGTATAGGCTGGTCGTGAACTCCTGGCCTCAAGTGATCTGCCTGCCTCAGCCTCCCAAAGTGCTGGGATCATAAGTGTGAGCCATCACACCCAACTGTTTTTAAATACAGTGCACACACTAGAAGAAAAGTAAGTCAGTGTAGAATATTAAGTGACAGTGTTGCATGTTGGTTCTTTCCAAGCTCTCCTGGGTTGGTGAGGAAAGTCCATGAAGAACGGGATTTCATTTACTACAACACTAGTATGTGGATGGAGTTGTATAGATGGAGTAACTTGAAAGACTCTCAGAAAGTAAGTGGAATCTGGGAAAATGTGGATCCTGCCCAAGGAAGCACTGAAGCAGCGTCTGAGTATGCAAAGGAACACTCCCAGACAGAGAAGGACAGCAATAATAAGACTGCACAGGAAAGTTGTGGTTCATATATGCCACAATGAATCCCTATTGAAAAGTCAGTAGGTTCAAGAAGAAAAAATGGAATAGATTCCAAGCAACAGACAGAATGTGTAGGAAGCTGGGAAGTGATAGAGTATGGTGAAGAAGACATGTTTCTTCATACAACAAGAAAAGAAAAAAAGATAAACCCAATAAGGAATTCTATGGAAAAAATGTTCAAGGAAGTCATAGTCCAAAAATGAAACAAAGTAAAATGTGGTCTGACTTAGAGAATCAGGTATTAAAAAAGGAGAGAAAATCAATTTTTCTTTGTAGTACAAAAGGGAGACATTGGCGCTATTCAGAAAGATGTTGACCGGGCGTGGTGGCTCACACCTGCAATCCCAGCCCTTTGAGAAGCTGAGGCAGGTGGATTACCTGAGGTCAGGAGTTCAAGACCAGCCTGGCCAACATGGCAAAACCCTGTCTCTACTAAAAAAACCTAGCCAGGCATGGTGGTGGGCGCCTTTAACCCAGCTACTTGGGAGGCTGAGGCAGGAGAATCACTTGAACTCGGGAGGTGAATGTTGCAGTGAGCCGAGATCGTGCCACGGCACTCCAGCCTTAGCGACACAGTAAGACTCTGTTTCAAAAAAAAAATGTTATTACACTATACAATTTAGCTCTATATAAATAATATTGACATAATGAAAATGTTTTTAAACTTATAGAACCAAGTTATAGGTAAAGAACAGAGGTCTTTATTATGGTTGCCAAATAAATATTATCAACCCTGCCAAAGAAAAATACAGGAGAATTTTGGGCATGAAAAAGAAGTAGAAGAAAGAATTGGGGCACTAACATCTTCATTTTACAAAGTGGGAGAGCAAGATATTTTATATACAATTGATAGAACAACACTAGAAGCTCATGCATGTTAATTAAAATGAAAAAGGTGTTCTATAATTGTACTGACACAAAAGATATAACTATATTGGGAAGAAGTGGGAAAGAGGGCTAGCGAAGATGAGGTAAATCTTCATGTATCATTACAAAAAATTAATAGATAACTTCTAGAGCTTATAAATCAAGAAACAGAAGCACAGTATTTAGATATGCAAAACACTAAAAGCAGAAGTCACTGACAGAGCAGAGATGCACAGAGGTGGGACCAGGGATAGTCACTTTCCATTATGAACATATCCACTACTGGATTTTAAAATCATGTGTGTGTATTTTGAAATCATGTGTGTGAATTTTTCATTCTTTTTCTTCTTCTTTTTTTTTTTTTGAGACGGAGTTTTACTCTTTTTGCCCAGGCTGGAGTGCAATGGCATTATCTCAGCTCATCGCAGCCTCTGCCGCGCCGGTTCAAAGATTCTCCTGATATTATAGGCACATGCCACCATGTCTAGCTAATTTTTGTATTTTTAATAGAGATGGGGTTTCACCATGTTGGCCAGGCTGATCTCGAACTCCTGACCTCAGATGATCCATCCACTTCAGCCTCCCAAAGTGCTGGGAGGCAGATCACGAGGTCAAGAGATCGAGACCATCCTGGCCAACATGGTGAAACCCCGTCTCTACTAAAAATACAAAAATTAGCTGGGCATGATGGTGTGTGCCTGTAGTCTCAGCTACTAGGGAGGCTGAGGCAAAGAATTGCTTGAACCCAGGAGGCAGAGGTTGCAGTGAGCCGAGATCGCGCCACCGCACTCCAGCCTGGTGACAGAGTGAAACTCCATCTCAAAAAAAAAAAAAAAAGGCTGAATAAAAAATAATAGAAGAAATACCTGGCCCTGCTCATCTTATTCTCTGAAAAGAGACAAGGAGAAGGTGCCAGACATTAAAATACATAAATAAAGTCATATAGAAAGACTCCTGTGTCATTAAGGGTCTCATGTCACATGTATTTTAAAAGTGTTTTTGTTTAATCACATTATGTTCTTCTGAGGTAGATGGTTTAGCTTGTGGTAAATACTTAGCTCCTTTGTATAAGGGCTGAATTTGAAGGTTTTATGCTTTGCAAATATGTGACTTTGCCTCTATTACCTTGTCTTATGCTCAGGTGAAACTTTCAATAGTGAAAATATGAACTTTGGATTTCTACTCTAATCTAAGCAGAAATAAATTCATACTTCGGAGTTGAACTCGCATTATGGGCACATTCAACTGGTGAATTTTATTTATTACTACAGCACCACTTCCTTCACTATCACCACCATTGCCACTACCACCACTCTCACGCCCTCAACCCCAGACAGAAAACAAAAGTGAGTACAAGAAAAACATTTTCAGCAGTGTAGATGATTTTACTCACTGGTATACCAAAATTGCACATCACCTAGAGTATGAACTGGAGGGAATGTGGGGACTCCTCAGCCCACCTCGATTCTCTGTCTCTTACAGTATGAATATCTCACTGTATTAAATATAATTATAATATTTATATATAGTTTAAATATACTATTTAAATGTATTATTTTTAATTTTTAAACACGTAGTCATTTTTAATTAAACATTTTTAGTTTTGCTTTTTAGATAAACACAGGATCACACTCTAAATTCCAAGGTTAAGCTTCTGCTGCCGTCTGGTGGCTGTTGTAGTTATCACATTCTATTTAATTCATCTCACAATGAGTGAAAGTTTATAATCCCAAGGTCTTATGACATTAGTGGGAGGAACCTGATAAACTTCCTGATTTAACAGGGGAAGAAACTCACACTTAGAAAAGAGAAATAAATTGACTGAAATTAACAGAGTATAGATGAGCGCTAGAGTCCAGAGTGGAAACATACTCAGTTATCTCATGTTGTCATTCATTCATTCATTCATTTATTCATTCCAAGACACTGTGTTGGGGCATGGAAATATGAATAAAGAATAAACCCTACATTTTGAAAATGTATGGCATAAAAAGATGTGTCAATAAGTAAGTACTATATAAGTATTATACTAGAAGTTGAGTAGGGTAAGAGCAAGATTATAATGTTTTGGGATACTGAGAAAAAGCTAAGGAAAGATGAAATTCAAGTTTAATCTTGAAGATGAGTAGATGTTTCCCACCTCTATGGAGTAGTGATAAATTCTATTTAGAGGGAGTAGCATAAATAAGGACACAGCAACATAAATTTGCATGACTCTTTAAGGAAGTAGGGAGGAAGTTAAAAGCATGGGGAAGGGATAGGTGAGTAAAAGATAAGGCTGGAGAAGTAGGGAGATTACAGGAACTTGGTGCTGTATTAAACAATTTGGACTGTATTCTGCAGGTAAAGCAGAGTTGCCAATTGACATGTTAGCAAAAGTGCACTGACATGACTGGACTTGTGCTTTCTTTCTGGTAGCAGGATGGGTTGGATGGAAAAGGGCGGGACTAACGCAGGAAGTCAGTTGATGTCGTTGTTGTGACACAGGAAGAAGATGCTGAGAACTTGGATGGGGACGGGCACCAAATCCGCATTGTCCGTTGCTGTTTCCCAGGTGCTCAGAACATTGTCGGGTATTAAGTAAACATCTTTGTTAAACAAATGAAAGAACGGGGATGGTGTAATCTCCTCGTAAAATATTGTTACTTAATCGGCAGCTGTGTACACACAGATGAAAGTTCCAGTCATGCATATCTTATTTCTATACTAGTTCAAAGACTGAGTTGCTGAAGCGGCTGCATTGTCTGGGGAAAAAACCAAGGTTCGTTGCCTCGTGCCAAAAAGATTAGCCACAAGGATACACACACAGGGAGCGGGTTAGGGAGAGGAAAGTTTAATAGGCAGGAAAGAAGAGAACAGCTCCTCCAAGAGGTAAGACGGCTCGGAAGGGAAAAAACCCTGCTTGTTGGGGGGAAGCGGTAGATTATACAGGGAGGCTTGAGGAGGCGGTGTCTGATTTACATAGGGCCCAGGGGATTGGTTGGACCAGTGTGTCATTTACATAGCCCAGGAAGAAACTGGCCCTCCCACCCTAACTTTTATTATGCAAATATGGCCTCTACCTGGTTGGCTCCATGACACCCCCACATGGCAACAAAGAAAAGAGAGGGAAAATCGCCGTATTGTGTGGACCTGGCTTTTAGTACAGCTGCCGGCATTCGTCTGTGCAAGCTTCCAAGTTGCATATTTATGCTTGCAGCTCAGCTTGTCAGGCTGCTTTTTGTTAGACAAGGAATGGTTTTGGAGCTGTTTTTTATTAAAAGAAAAAGCCTGGCTGGGCGCCCTCGCTCAGGTTTGCAGTCCCAGCACTTTGGGAGGCTGAGGCGGGTGGATCACCTGAGGTTAGGAGTTCGAGACCAAAGTGGTCAACATGGAGAAACCCTCTCTCTACTAAAAACACAAAAATTAGCCGGGCGTAGTGACAGGCACCTGTAATCTCAGCTACTTTGGGAGGCTGAGGCAGGAACCACTTGAACCTGGGAGGCAGAGGTTACAGTGAACCAAGATCGTGCTAGTGCACTCCAGCCTGGGGGATACAGCCAAACAATGTCTCCAAAAAAAAGAAAAGAAAAGAAAAGAAAAAAGAAAAGGTACAGACTCCTGTACCCTCACTACCTGCCTAAATAATTTCTTTTTAATTCTTGTATTATTGCTTCACTGGTAAAGTTTAGAGCTAAATATAGTAACAGTTAAGCATTGAATAGCCCTGGCTAACGGAGGTTTTTAGTCAACTGACAGAGAAGTAAAGTTGCTCAGGGTAATATAATGTGCCTGTAAGATATAGTATGAATATTTAATTTGATCTGTTTTAAGTAAAGAGAGCTCTCTCATAAAGTACTTTTTGAGAAGTTCAGCGCTTTACAAATCACAGACCTATTCAATAGCCAAAATACCAAAAAACTTTAAGGAAATATATTAAAAGCACAAACCTAACATTGTCACTGACAGTTATAATTAAAGAAAAATAAAAAAATTTTTTTGAACTCAAAAATTACAAAAGGAAGAAGTTGAGAGTTGCAGAAGCCCATGAGAAAAGAGATACATTTCAGAAGTCAAGTTTGGTTTGCTAGATATAGTGAACTCCTAGTTTCTCTTCAAAGAATCAGTATGTCAGTATGTTCAGCTCTCTTATTCTTTAATTCTTCATTTTAAAGTTTAACTTCCTTGTAATTTGAATAGACAGTCTTTCCCACCAGTTCTAATCAGTAGTTCACATCTGTTCTCCCCATCCCCTGCTTCATCCTGACTCATCCTAGTGACCTGCTTTGGTCACCTGCTCTGGTCACCTGCTTTGATCAGAGTCACCCCTGGTCACCTGCTCTGACCTGTCCCATAATCGTCCTTCCTGCCAAACTACCCACCCCACCACTCCAGCTCATACTCCTGCTCTCTTTGAAATAGCCAACTGGAATAAGCTTAGATTGTGCTGTCTAACCCTAGCCAATAGGGGAATGACACAGCAGTAGGGGCTACCTGTGTCAGGAATAAGAGCCCCTTCCCCTCCCTCATCCAGGTGTACACTCACCATTGCTCCATCTGTGTGACGTACCCTTCTATAGAAGTAAATAGACTTGCCGAGAGAATTTATATTTGAGTGCTACTTCTTTTGCAGCACCAAAAATTTACATGTAACAGGTTTAAAATGAGAAAGGTTGAAGATAGTTCCAGAAATAGTTGTAAAAGCTTATTAAATAAAATTCAACTTTAAAATTAAAATTTAAATTTACTGCAATCATAGCAGTAAATCTGAAGTCAGCTCAGGATTGCTTATTGTCTAGAGCAATGCGATCTTCACCCATGCTCCTTCATTGTGTTAATCAGCTGCTAATGCCTGTTGGATAAAACTACAGGAATCATTTTGGACTAAATTTGACTCATAGAGTGAAAGAAAACTAGAATGTAGGTATAGCTCTGACACGAGCAAGCCCTTCAAACCAGAAATATTTCCTTCATATCAGATCAAACTTTCAGAGTTTCTGGCTGTAGAGCAGGGATAAGATAAAAATATTTGTAGCTTATAGGCCAACGCAGTGGCTCATGCCTGTAATCCCAGCACTTTGGGAGGCTGAGGCAGGTGGATCATGAGGTTAAGAGATCAAGACCATCCTGACCAACATGGTGAAACCCTGTCTCTATTAAAAATACAAAAAATTAGCTGGGCATGGTGGCACACGCCTGTAATCCTAGCTTCTCAGGAGGCTGAGGCAGGAGAATAGCTTGAAGCGGGAGGCAGAGGTTGCAGTGAGCCGAGATTGTGCCACTACACTCCAGCCTGGTGACAGAGCAAGACTCTGTCTCAAAATGTATATATATTTGTAGCTTATAATTTTTAGTACTTTTTGAAAATAATAAAGCTAATACAGAGTCATTGTAGACATTCTGGAAAATTCAGAAAAATAGAAAAAAGCAAAAAATATCTTCCAGGATCCTGTCACTCAGAGGACACCACTCTTAACAGTTTAACATATTTCTTTCTAGCCTTTTTCTATACATTCTTTTACAAGTTAGAATCTCATTAAATAAAAAGCTGTATTTTTCTATTACTTAACTTCATAAGTTTTCTTATGTCATTTAACATTCCTTGTAAATAATTATTTTTAATTGGTTACTGGATGCTCCGTCTATGAATATATCATAATTTTCTAAATTTTTTTGAGGCAGGGTCTTGCTCTGTCATCCAGGCTGGAGTACAGTGGCACAATCATGGCTCAGTACAGCCTCCACCTCCTGGGATCAAGCAATCCTCCCACCTCAGCCTCCTGAGTAGCTGGGACCACAGGTATATATGACTATGTCCACTAATTTATACATTTTTGTAGAGATGGGATCTCACTATGTTGCCCAGGCTATCTTGAACTTCTGGCCCCAAGCAATCCTTGCACCTCAGCCTCCTAAAGTGCTAGGATCACCGGCATGAGCCACCACGCCTTGCTATCAATAATTTTATTGATAGTGTTTTCGCTTTTTTTTTTTTTTCAATCTTTAGGCTAAATATCTGTCCAGATTTCAGACTTTTTTCTAAAGATAGATTAGTTACATGGAATTACTGCTCATCATGGCAAGCCCTGGCCAAGCCAGTCATGGACAGATTGTCCTGAGACCTCGTTGCCCAGGAGATCCTGACTGGCTCTGCCTGCTGCTGATGGTCAGCGTGCAGCTTGCATGGGTGAAGGCTGGTCAAGTCATGTTAGGGCTATTCATAAGATGATAGGACCTAATCTTAAGTAGGTGGGTAACTATCATTGCAACCCAAAGGTGTCTAGAGGGGAATATAGGAGACTGTAAAGGCCAGGATCACTGGTCACCCCCGAGCCTGATACGTCAAGTATTTCTTGCTGAAATATACATCCTTTGAGATTATTGCAGCAAAATGTAAATGGAGTAAGAATATATGTCTCTGTGCTCATTTTTGACAGTTGTCAAACCTGGCTTTCTGTGGAATAATTTATGTCAAACGGTAAGACATATTTTAACAGTAGGTATAGCTAAATTAGAATAAGATTTTTTTTTTTTCTGAGACAGGGTCTCACTCTGTTACTCAGGCTGGAGTACAGTGGAACAATCATAGCTCACTGCAGCCTTGACTTCCTGTGCTCAAGCGATCCTCCCACCTTAGCCTCTCAAGTATCGGGGACCACAGGTGTGCACCACTATGCCTGGGTAATTTTGTTTGTTTGTTTTTGGTATTTTTGGTAGAGACAGGGTTTCACCATGTTGCCCAGGCTGGTCTCAAACTTCTAGGCTTAAGCACTCTTCTCGCCTTGGCTCCCCAAAGTGGTGGGATTACAGGCGTAAGCCACTGCACATGGCCAGAAATATTTTTATTGAATCAGAACTATAATGTCATTAATTGTGCAAGGAAGTAAAGACCACATTTACAAACCCAGCAAATCGAACAGGGACAGCAGACAAAACACAAGAAAAAGCACAGGCGAATTACATAAACAATAGAGTTTACTTTTCTTACCAGGAAAACAATGTCAGAGAAAGAACATTCATTAGGAAAATCTTACCCCGGCCTGGAATATCATTAGGAAGTTTAGAGTTCTTCCAGGTGAATGTGGGGTTCATATCCACAGGGTAGGTCTGATTTTCATGGGTATCATAGGTCAAAAGCACCTTGTACTGTGTCAGGGCACAAAAAAGAAAAAGGAGGAACAAATTCTGGTGAGATTAATGATTCTACCCAATGACCTGATTTCCTTAACACTTCTTAGTGCAAAAAGGCAATTGTTAACCAGTTAGTTGAGATCATTTATTGGTTCCCAGCATGAACATACATGTGAGTTCAGATGGACCGATTAAGTTTCCTATTTCTTTATATCCAGCACAGATTCTGTAGGCCTTTTGTGAACTAGTTCAAATCTTTTATTTTAAAAATGTTAAACTAGAGGCTAAGAAATATTAAATGGCTAGCTCCAAGTCACATGGCAAATGAAACACTTAGTGTTTTCCACAATATTAAGTTGCTTTTGAAAAAGGCTCTCAAGAAAATGCAGCACTGCTAAAATCCACTATATCACTTTGATACATGTCAAGGGGCCCTGAAATAACTACATTTCTTAACTTCCGTCAATTACTTAATTTTCTACTCTCTTCTATTCCTTGGCTCTAATATGCTTTCTCGTACATGACACGAATCCATTTCTAAAATAAAAGATTTCATTTTCAAGTAATTTCTCAATGGAAATAGTAATATATCCTTAAATGACTGCTGCATATATTGAGTCAATTTTGTAAAGGAGATCTGAGGAATGACTGACATGGTTTGGCTGTGTCCCTACCAAAATCTCAACTTGAATCGTATCTCCCAGAATTCTTATGTGTTATGGGAGGGACTCCAGGGGGAGGTAATTGAATCATAGGGATTGGTCTTTCCCCTGCTATTCTTGTGGTAGTGAATAAATCTCATGAGATATGATGGTTTTATCAGGGGTTTCCCCTTTCATTTGGCTCTCATTCTCTCTTGCCTGGTACCATGTAAGATGTGCCTCTTGCCTTCCACCATGATCGTGAGGCCTCCCCAGCCATTTGGAACTGTGAGTCCATTAAACGTTTGAAAAAAATTCTTTTTCTCTTTCTTTGGGGAAGAAAAGGAGGTTTAATTTGACTTACAGTTCCACATGAATGGAGATGTCTCAGAATCACGGTGGAGGGCAAAAGGCACTTATTACATGATGGCAGCAAGAGAAAATGAGAAAAACGCAAAAGCAGAAATCCCTGATAAACCCATCAGATCTCGTGATACTTATTCACTATCATGAGAATAGCACAGGAAAGACCAGTCCCCATGATTTAATTACTTCCCCTGGGTCCTTCCCACAACATGTGGGAATTCTGCCAGATACAACTCAAGTTGAGATTTCAGTAGGGACACAGCCAAACCATATCAATGACCATCCTTCTAAATTCACCACTGTACCCTTAAAATGTTCTGGACAACAATGTTACATTTTCTTTCCTTTTAACTTTTTTTTTTTTTTTAAAGACAGGGTTTCACCATGTTGGTCAGGCTGGTCTTGAACTCCAGACCTTTGGTGATCCGCCTGCCTTGGCCTCCAAAGTGCTTGGATTACAGGCGTGAGCCACCATGCCTGGCCTTTTTTTTTTTTTTTTTTTTTTGAGATTGAGTCTTGCTCTGTGGTCCAAGCTGGAATGTAGTAGCATGATCTCAGCTCACTGCAACCTCTGCCTCCCAGCTTCAAGTGATTCTCCTGTCTCAGCCTCCCAAGTAGCTGGAATTACAGGCACGCACCACCACGCCCGGCTAATTTTTGTATTTTTAGTAGAGACAGGGTTTTACCATGTTGGCCAGGCTGGTCTGAAACTCCTGACCTCAAGTGATCCGCCCACCTTGGCCTCCAAAAGTGCTGGGATTACAGGCAGGAGCTATTGCACCCGGCTCAGTTTCATACTTTCATAACGTTACTCTTTCTTTCTGTGTTTTTCATTTATATTTGGATGTGGCATATTGAAACTCTAATGAGGCCTATCCTGGATATAGATTATCATCCTTCTAGCCTCCTATTTTGAGAAACTGCCTCTAGTTTCCCCAAATATACATGTTATAGCACAACTGATGGTATTACATTATTGAAAAATTCAACCAAATTTACTTTTAGAGAGAATAAATGCACAGAACATTTTCCATTTTGAAGTGTGGTTATGAGATTGACATTATATCTCACCACATGTTTCTGCCTCTATGAAAAGCATGGGCATCATTCCAGATGCAAATAACTCAGAGAGGAATGCATGTGCCTTTGTAATCACTATTAGTAACTGAAGTATTGATGGGATCTTATGTTAAGGTATTCTTATGGAACGTATGTTAAACATAACATTATATTAAAGGTTCAATATAGTATCAAGAAAGTACGAATTACATTTATGGAATGCTGATACCAAATTTCTGGTTTAGCTTTCTCAATCTGGACATCTTTTCTCTAGCTTTTCACATTTGCCATTGGCGATATCTTTTACAAAGCTGGGTTGATACATACATTTAGTATATGACTTAGGATATCACAACACTCACATTGGAAAATGAGAAAATGAATACATTTTATGTTATGTCAGGACCTGACCTCCTAAAAAAAACCTTTTTACTGACCAGTTGGTTGGCTGGAACAGTGGCTTTTATAGTTTGGATGGATACAACATTGGATCACTTGAAGACAGGTTTTTTTTTTTTGATTAAATGCTGACCAGCCATCAATGGTATGCCAGATAAGAAGCTAAGCATTGAAGAGATGGGGAGGTGGGTAGACCCACTTCTTTCCTTTAAAGAATTTACCATGTGGGTGAGGAAAAAAGAAAAAACAATGACTATAATATGAATAAAAGCATAGCATTATAGGGCTGTTTATGTGGGGCTCAGATTTACACATTTGATGATTTTCCTGCGAATTCAAATGGAGACAACAGGGAATATTTCATTGAAAATTTTAATTGTGAAAATGAATAAACAATTGTTAGGAAAGACTTGTGATCCTCTCATTGGTATCACATCAGTACTCTGGTTGTTATATTACATACTTTATTCTGAGTGAATATTTAAAATAGCTATATGTATATAGATATATAGGTGTAGGTATTTAAAATCCACTGTATTTACTATTAATATACCTATATGTATATAGATATATAGGTGTAGGTATATTTATATATATATAATATATATAAATATAGATCTATATATTAATATTATCTATATATTAATATAGATTAATATAGATCTATATTAATATATATAGAGACATATATAGGTGTAAGTATATTAGTAGTAAAGAGAGTGGATATTCTGAGTAAGAAGTTTTATGGGTCAAAATGCTTAAAGAATACTCTCCCAAGTGGGGCATAATTGTAAAGTTGAAATGAACTGCCTTGAGATCCTAAACATAATTTCTCGAATTCCTTTGCTAGTGCTCCTCTGCCAAGTTATCCCTCCTCACCCAGCCATAGCACCCTGCATTTTCTAATAAGCAGTGAGACGTACTTGCTTGGTGTCCACAGAGGTATACAGAAGCACCATGGTACTGTCAACATCCCCAACATTGTCCAAGGTCACTGAACCGTCATACCCTAAGGCAAGATCAGAGTCTGTTAGAGGCCATTGCTGATTTTTGCCTGACAGATACGTTGCATCATGACAGAGAGTGTAAAATGGGTTCAAATACCTCTGTTTCAAATTTACTGAAAACATTGTTGGCATTAACAATCTAATCAGATGGCACCCGGATTGGCTTATTGGCCGAAATCTCTGGAGGGCATTTTTATGGGAGATGTATTTATTTAGAAAAAAAACACAACTTTTTCATTGCATTTAGGGTGACACTAAATGTAATGAGTCAATAAGTCCCTTATTAGTGATATATTTTTTCTAAGAATATTTCCTGAACTGCTAGTATTGTGTATAGGGTCACTGTACAATCTTAACATAGATTGTAGGAAGGTCAGGATTTTTTCACTGTCACTCGTTTGCTGAAGACATTGAAGAAAATTACTTAAATTTTCTGAGTTTCAGTTTTGTCATCTATGAAATAGCAATATACGATAAACCTATTTAGATTAAAAAAAGTGGTTCAACGTAATAATAAACTTTTATTTCCTGTTTACTATATACCAGGCTCTGTGCTAAATGATTTATATGCATTATCATATTATTCTCCCTGGAATATCATGACATAGAAACTATTATTATCTTTGTCATATTGATGAGAAATAATTTATTTAGTCAGAGATAACAAGGATCATGCAGCTGGTAGGTGGCTGGAACAAACACTTGTTTGTTTCCTAGTTAAATGTTGAGCCAAATGTTAAAGCCTGTTCTAATGCCATTAAAATGCTCAACCATGGTCATGGAAGTGAGGAAATTAAGAATGCATAGAGAGTGCTTGGTAGAACTTGGGACACATGGGATGATCAACAAATGACTATCTCCCTCCCTGCATCTTTAGTGAAGCAGAAGTGATCTCTCCCTGCCATTGTCATAAACCATAGCCACTGGTGCAGCCCCAAGTCCTAATGCTGGGCGTCTGCTGCCCTCCGAAGCCTACAGAGGAAGTCGCTTACTCTGCAGTAAAACAAAGGTTTCATTGAGTAAGACTCTGCGGCAAATTAGAAAAGGCAACTATCATTTGTCTTTGACTTAGTATACATTGCATTTAGAGGAAAATTTCTTCATAGTTTCAGGATGAGATCTGGGATATGAAAGATAAGAGTTTCAGTAGGGGCTTGTGGGAAAGGGCAATGTTAACCCATGCAGTTCCGGAGGTTTGTGTTGTCTTGAAGGGTATTATTTTGTGGGGTTTTGCTAGCTGAAGGTTAAACATAGGGTCGCAGATCCTTGAAGGATAGAAAAGGAGATATGGAAGGACCCAAATCAAACTGCGAATATTTATCCTCTTGTTAGTCTCCAAGCACAGTCAGGACATCACTGCTCAAAACGCCTTGTCATGAGCTTGTTCACAAGTACAGAACCTGAGCTACCTTCCCTTTCGGTGATATCCAAAGATTCCAAAAGACTGAAGCATAAACTGGGGTTCAGTTATCAATAACAGCACCCTCAAAGTTTATGCAATGATGTTTGCATCCAGTTGAATTCAAAGGTATTTTGCTGTGGAACCATCTATTTCCAAACCCTCTTTGTTGCCGCAAATCCACTAAGAAAGCCCCTGTTTTTCACCTTGGGGTTACTTGCTCTTATTAGACTAGTACCTTGAAAAGTGAGGTTCCTGAAAGCATGAGCAAATTCGGGGGTGGTAATATTGTCTCCCTTTTCAAGAAATATCTGCAGCACGTGTCCAAAGAGCAGGATTCCATTCAAATAGGCAAGAGCAAAGTCTCGTTTTGGCTAAAGAAAAAAAGGAAACTATTAAAACGGGTTTTTCAAAAAAGAATCTGGTCTTGAGCCTAGAGCAAAAGGTTGTTAGGATCAGCAGGGTAACTGGAAAGTTAAAAGGATATCAGGGGGATTGGAGGGATGTCATTAAAGGAAACTTTTAGAAAACTCTTCCTTGGATGCAGTGGCTCACATCAACCCAGCACTTTGGGAGGCTGAGGTGGGCGGATCACCTGAGGTCAGGAGTTTGAGATTAGCCTGGCCAACATGGTGAAATCCCATCTCTATAAAAATACAAAAAAATTAGCCAGGTGTGATGGCACACACCTGTAATTCCAGCTACTTGGGAGGCTGAGGCAGGAGAATCACCTGAACCAGGGAGATGGAGGTTGCAGAGAGCCGAGATCGCACCACTGCACTCCAGCTTCGGCAACAGAGTGAGAGACTCCGTCTCAAAAAAAAAGGAAAGGAAAGGAAAGAGGAAAGGAAAGGAAAGGAAGGAAGCTCTTCCTTGGGTCAGTGTTCTTTATGATCCCATGTCACAATTCTGTGTCCTCCTGGAATCAGTAAAATGAGAACACTGCCTTAGGGAAGTAACCATAAGCAGTTAGGCTTCCTTTCCATGATGAAAAAATATGTAAATGCAACTAAGAAAGGCAACATAAAGCATCTTCATAATTCTGATAAGATTTTACATAGAAATAATGTTAGCTTGTAGTTGAATGTTTTTATTAAAGTGTAAAAGAGAAACCCAAAAATTAAAAAACAAAAACAATCCCTGCATTTAAGAATTCTGAATGGAACATGAGCAGTTTTGATTGGATGATACCACTGAACTTGCTTTGAATACAGTTCTGACTGGGTATTACTTCATGCCCCAAATGTCTGCCCTGGGAAAAATAATGGAGAGGGTAAGAACTGCTCTGACTCTGCAGCTCGTGCATGGTGACCTTCACAGGGCTGAGTGATGAATTAAAAACGCTTGCTGAACTGAGACCAAGTGCGTTCTATTACCTTGGGCATATTTGACTGCCCATTTGTAAAGAATGATACTTTTGCGAGAAATTTGAAGATGGTCAAGTGATATCTGTATATTATACCCAGAATTACATTTGCTGGAAAAATAAAACGCTCTCATTGGTTTCAGTTTCTTTTGCTGAAATCATTTCATGAGGTAAAAAGAATCCAGTTAAGACCCAGCTCCAAAAGAGGATGCAGTTTCTAATTTTGGCACCATCATAAATTGGAGGACTTAGAACTTCTAGTTGGGAAAAACTGTGACATCCCCAGAGGTATCCATCTTTCTTTCTCTCTCTCTTTTTTTTTTTTCCCCAAGACGGAGGCGCAAGGGCGTGATCTTGACTCACCACAACCTCCGCTTCCCAGGTTCAAGCGATTCTCCTGCCTCATCCTCCCAAGTAGCTGGGATTACAGGCATGTGCCACCGTGCCTGGCTAATTTTGTATTTTTAGTAGAGACATGGTTTCTCCATGTTGGTCAAGCTGATCTTGAACTCCCAACCTCAGGTGATCCACTCACCTCAGCCTCCCAAAGTGCTAGGATTACAGGTGTGAGCCACTGCACCTGGCTGGTATCTATCTTTCTTTGCAGCTTTTTCTGGCCCTTGACTTGCCATCCCAAAGTTGTTTAAAGTCATAAGCATTGCCCCTTCCTCCTCCTCCCATCCTAGCCTGCTCTCAACGGTTTGTCTCTGCAGGCAGAATGCATCTAATAGGTTTAATCATAAGAAGGTACAAGGACTGACAAACCTCAACATACCATTAGAGTAAGGAGTCCTGCATTATAATAAGTTGGCCATGATTTATTGTCCAAATGGAGGCTCTTTTTTTCTGCACAAATGCCAACCAGATGGCATTGTGGGATAACAAGAATAAGCCAAAATTCTCCTGGGCAAATTTGGACAATGTTCAACTTGCTTATAATGGAAGACAATGTCTTAACCTAGGAATACACATTTCTAAAGGTAGGATTTTAATATCAGTGACAAGAAAATTTTGCTTTAGGACGTAGAGAGCTCTTCAGTAACCTTTCCTTTATTTTACATTATTTAATTTCTACCTCCTGTAAGTATAAGATTGATCCTCAATAGCAGAGCTTCTTCCTGTCTTTCCATATTGTTTCTTTCATCCCAATGTTCAGATGTGTCCACTGTTACACTGCTCTATAGTCCAGTGGAGTGATCTATAGTTAAGAGCTTTGATAGGGATCCTGCTGCTTCAAAAGGCTGTACCTGTAGTTGGTTTCAGTTAACATTTGTTGAGTGAATTGGAGCAAGTAAAAATAATTCCTCATTTTAGAATTCGGGTCTTAAATGGAGAAAAATTATCTTACCCTTGACAAAGAAAATAATAATATATCATTTATGCTATAACATAGAATAATGGCTTACTTTTGATAGATTCTTGGAGAGAGAGCTATTTAGGAGGGAATTTCCAGGAGACAGTGTCAGAACAAGGACATTTTTCATATAGTCAGGGGCTATGACATTCTCCTCAAAGTACTGTTCGCTGTAATAAAAAGAACAGGTTCCTCATGAAAATTAGGAAAAATAGAGATGCATCTTCTACAATTCACACAAACGATACTATCGTCCTTGAAAATAGTTTAAAATATTTTTTTCCATTAATCTGCAAAACTTTCTACTTTCCCCAGATAGGATCGTTTTCTTCTGCGCTTGCTAGGTTAAACAAGAGAATTTAAGCAATTGTGGTTAGCATACACACAAGGAAAGGAAAATCAGAACACAGATATTTCTTGATTTCTTTGAGATTTTGGGGGGCTGTGGACATGTGAGCTCATGCTTGTTTTTAAGGCTTGGTTTATAGGTAGAAATTTTCTTTTCCTTAAACACTTTTAACAATTTAGAGATATTGAGACATAGTAGACAGAAATTTCATCACTGAACTTATGTTTTAGTTGGTGAAACATAAGCATAAAAAGACTTAACATCTTACCTAACGTTGTAAGCTTCTTGATATATGGAACATTAGCTTATTGATTCTTGTATCTTCAACTCCTAGACAATGCCTGGCACATGGTAGACTCTCAGTACTGTCTACGGTTGCTCTGCAAATGCTATGGTTTCTAAGCTTCCTATTATTTGGAGGGTTGAAAAGAATCTGTTATGTTTGGACTGCTGCAATCAGGGTGACCATTATTTAATGTTTTTTACTGAAAAACATTTTTTCAGGAGACAAGGTCTTGCTACATTACCTAGGCTGGTCTTGAACTCCTAAATTCAAGCTATTCTCCCACCTCAACTTCCCGAGCAGCTGGGACAACAGGCATGAACCAGTGTGCCCAGCATGTTTAATATTTGAACACATCTACCATGTGCTAAGGACTGTATTAGACATTTTACTCCTACTATCACATTGATTCTAGAAGTACCCCTATGAAGAGGACATTTTAATACTCATTTTACAAATGAGAAGATTTAATCTCAAAATGCTAACAGAAATCCAAGAGTTGAAACAACCGGAAGTGTCAGAATTAGAATGTGAACACATTACATCTAATTTAGTCTCATGATCTTTTCAAAATATAGCCAGGTGTCCTTTGGGAACGGTGACAAAGGAATGCCAGCACCTTGGCAGTCGATTGAGGATTTCTGAAAGTAAAATTATAACAACGTGGCTACACTAAGGACTCCTTCCAGGGGCGAAGCAGCTAGTGAAATCAACCTGGTTATTGGAGTGAAATATTGGTAACTCTGCCCTCTTTCCTGTATTTCTGTAGTTAAGACACTAGTTGGTCGATTAAATTACCTGCATGAATGTCTAGCCATCAAACAGGCCTGCAGTTCCTATACTTCATTTCCATTCACGTTGTGAGAAGTATGCTTAGTGTGGGTGAAATGATCAGGCAAATGTGGGAAAGATCTAGACAGCAACAGCCTCTGGTCTGAATACAGACAGGTAATGATTAATGGTCCAGTCAGATAAGTGAAGTCATGCGCTCTAGCTGCTGGGGACAAGGGGCATGGGCATGGCAGTGACACCTTCTTCAAGCTTAACCTGAGTCAAATATACCTCGGCACAGCTCGTTAGCGGGGTCTCCAACCATATCAGATAATTAGCAATAAAAAAAGATGGGATATGATCAAAGGTGCATTCTACTCTCCAGGAGTTTTTCTCTTTGGCTCAGAGAAGTGTGGAGGAAAAGATCACCACCTAGTGACTACACCACAGAGGGTGAGGAATAATTGTGTATATCGGACTCATATAACTGAAACTTCAAGCTTATCAGAAGTGGCTGGAGGAAAAGGAATTGAGGACCAAAGGCCATTAGCAAATGAAGGATAAAAATGGAGCTGACATTACCAGGAATAATATTATTGAGTTTTTAGTTGATTTATTATTTCCTGGACCAAGATCTTAAAATCAGGCTAGAGATCAGGATTTTACGTTTCTTCTTCTTCTTCTTCTTCTTTTTTTTTTTAATATTAGAGATAGAGTCTCACTGTGTTGCTCAGGCTGGTCTGAAACTCCTGGACTCAAGCAATCCTCCAGCCTGGGCCTCCCAAAGTGCTGGGATTACAGGTGTGAGCAACCACACCCAGCCAGGATTCTCTGTTGAATGAGCAGGCCTCATAGATAAATGGACATGTGGGTTTAATGGGGCTCTAATAAAACTTTTATATTTATAAATGATGAAGGTGTCAAAGGACTGCATCTCTGCTAAGGCCACAATTAATTAAATAAAAATGAGGGTGTGATGGAGAAGAAATGAAACTTCGGTTCAAATATTATCATCATACTTAACCCCATTAGGGGTTTCACAAAGCAAGAGAAAAGAGAATGTGCCTTCTGGAAATCTTTGGAATACTTCCTTTTTGAAAGGAGGAAGGTTCTTCCAAATACTATACCTACTTGAAAAGATCCACTAGAATAATGACAATGTCTTCAGGCACTGCTTGGTCACCTTTCAGCCTGTTGAGGAAGTCTGGGCCACCACACATAAGAATCACTGGAGGAGAGAAGGTAAGACAAGGAGAGAAACATATGACAGTCTACAGACAAACAGGGAGGGAACCAGTTGCCTGAATTTGAACCCAGTATGTTCATGTTAAATTTTTTAAAGATAAACTCCAATTCCTTAAATCCCTCCTTTCTTTTTTTTTCGTTTACAGTTATAGAGTCAGAATAGAGCTGAATGGGATCTTTTTAAAAAACCATCTAGTCCATCATTCTTTTAGTTTTATAGATTTAAGGAAGCTGAAGCCAAGATGCCAAAAGGTCAAAGAACTAGCAGATGACAAAGATTGCTCTGATAGTCAAGTTGAGAGCTTATTCCATTATGCCAGGCTGGAGTAATTACAGAATGCATTTTAATAGATAAGTGAAGTGTACCTCACCATTTGTCAAAGTAGTTGAAAAAGATACTATAAACATGAGAATTGAGAAGAATTTATAAAGTCTCCCTAAGCAACTTGGGCCTTTATCTGTAGCCTCTTAACTCAAAATTCCATCTTATTTACTCCAGTGCCATAGTCCAATCTGAAGTCTACCACTAATTTTTGCCAGCTATCCTGAATGCACAGCTTTATGAGTGAGAGGAGTTGGGGGAGACATCATTAGATCTTTTTAGATGCTGTGCTATGCTGTCCTGTTGAACTGTAAACTCTTTAGGGACATAAATACTCATGTATTTCTTTCCCACCATATTGTGGTTAATGTTTCTGCAACTGGTAGGTCATTAATATAGCAAATGATTGATAATGGCAATAAATGATAGTTTGAATGATATCAGGAAATCCATCAAGCAAGTATCTTCCTTTGTAGAAAATTCCCACAATTGATCCCTTTGCCCCTGATATATTCTTGTTTATAGAGAGAGTTCTGTGGAAAGTGCAGCAAATTCCCTAATGTCTTAGTGAGGATTATTTTTTTTATTTAAATAGGTTTTTAGGGGAACAGGTGGTGTCTGGTATATGAATAAGTTCTTTAGTGGTGATTTCTAAAATTTTGGTGCACCCATCACCAAAGCAGTATACACTGTACCCAATGTGTGGTCTTTTATCTGAGGATAACTTTTTATCCAATTGGGCTTTCACACTTGGTCGCCAGCTGGGAGATCACTGGACAGGTGAGATACGGAAAGATTAGGAAAGTAAGATAATCGTTGCTTACTTTGTAATTTTTCATAAGGCTATATAATCAATAAATTCATCTTCTTGGTCACCAGCAAGACTGGGGTTCAGAATGTGTGAAGATTAGTCACAAATCCAATAATATGTTGGATTGAGGTGAATTTAAAAAAAATAGTTTGCTGAGGGTGGGTCCATGATATCATTAGAGTTTATAAAAGCTGGATTTTTAGCATTATCATTATAATATTAATATAATTACTCAATAATGCTTTTATATATTCTCTCAGAGGATAAGGTTTTTAGTCAATGAAAGCAACAGTATAATGAAGTTGCATGCAATTATAGATCTCCCAAAATATACAAAATATGTATGAGTGTTGATGATAGCTCTGCAGTGGAGGATTTGTTGAAATGACTTATAAAGAGGTGGTAGTCATAAAGAAGAAATTAGCAAAAAAAAAAATTATCTTCATGTCTTCTTACCATTGCTTTTCCTGTTATGGTCCATTAAGATACTGTGAAAGTCCTCATCTTGTCTTAACACCACCTTAAAGCTAAGTTCCTGGGAGAAATAGGAAACGCTGGCCTCCAGAGCATTGAGGTACCTGGAACAGATAAAGGAGAAACTAAGAAAACAGCTTAGTTCCCTCATGGCCTTCCATGCCTTTCACTTCTTATTTGCAGATCTATCCTGGGACTTGTTAATCCAAAATTCATTTCTGCTATTGACACAGTAGACAGCACACACCATGATACCACTAGTCTAGACTGTGAAGATCTAAATTAGTGAAAAGATGGGGGAACTTTTAGGGGTCTTCATGTATACATGTAAATAGTGGACATTTGGTGAGTCCTTTGTGATGGCTTCTCGCTGCTTGGAGGAAGAGGGTTCTACTCTGCTCTATAAACTAGCCTCATTATCATAAGTTGAAATCCTCACATTAGATACCTATAGTATCTAATGTGAGGTTTTAGGGTTGATTCCTGTAGGTCCCTAGACATGCATCCCTAGTGGTATCCCATCCTAGTCTTTTGCATACTTAGGTGGAGAGAGACTGCAGACTTAAGCAGCATCCTGGAAGTAAAGGCAGCAACCCAGCCAGAAAATTTCCTCTACCACCTTTGTTGGAGTTGAATGAATCTTTCAATTAGTAATGGTTCCTGATATGGTAGGCTTTGTGTCCCCACCCAAATCTCATCTTGAATTGTAATCCCCATAATCCCAATAACCCCCATGTGTCAAGGGAGAGACCAAGGGAGGTAATTGAATCATGGGGGTGGTTTCCCCCATCCTGTTCTCATGATAGTGAGTGAGTTCTTATCAGATCTGATGGTTTTATAAGGGGCTCTTCCCCGCTTCACTTAGTACTTGTCCTTCCAGCCACCTTGTGAAGAAAGTGCCTTGCTTCCCCTTTACCTTCTGCCATAATTGTAAGTTTCCTGAGGCCTCTGCAGCCGTGTACAACTCTGAGTCACTTAAACCTCTTTCCTTTATAAGTTACCCAGTCCCTAGCAGTTCTTTATAGCAGTATGAAAACAAACTATTAACAATGCAATATCCATTATCCCTGTTTCTTCCCCACCTCTTGTTCCTCTGAAGAAGTGTGAGGTAGTATTTTTCTAACTAATTGTAGGTATAGGCAAGATGCATGTTCTCTGGTATTGTGTCTTACACAGGAGTATGAAAACGTTAACTTCTGATTTTCATTTTCTTTATCTGTAAAATGGGGATCCTATTACTTGTTTTATTTTCGTCAGAGAATGTACTGCAGGAAATCAGTAAAACTGATGTGAACATACTTTCAAAACTGTAGAGTGTTGCAAATGCAAGCTATGCTGATTATTTTTACGATTCTATATTTTGTTGGTTTCCTTTGCTTTTATTTTTGTGTGAGAAAGTGAACTGGTGTCTATTCCCAGTGCTGTTACCGGTGGAAGGTGCATCTGATAACTAGATGTCCTGCATGATCCTGTGGATTCTATACATGGCAAGTGCTAATGAAATATTAATGATCCTGCTTACCAGAAACAGTCCTCAGACTCGGTGCCATTCTTGTAAACATACGAAGTGCTCCAGGAATAAGTTTTGAAGGGTAAATCATTGATTTTCCAAAAGTTAACCAAGAAGTACATCAACTTTCTAGCTGGAGTCATCAGCCTGGTTAAGGTTTCTTTGTAGTCACATGACAATCCAAAACTTCCCGCTGAGATCATGGGGTAGCTCAATTCTGTGTCAAGGCTGTGTCAAGAGGTTGAGAAAGAAACCATTATCAGGACTAATTTAAGTAGCACAAATAAGATCCCTCTTTAATCTGTTTCAGCATGCATGTATAAATGGTAAAAGAATGAAATTGGGTCATTAAAACAGGTTTCTCATGTATGTAGGTGTCCTTCCTATACAGCTGAATTTAAAAACACTTGTTGAGCGTATGCTATATTCCAAGCACAATCTAGACAATTTTGTGAATATGTGGCTTGGTTACTTTGATGTAGTCTAAAGTGAATTGTCATGATATCTGGGCTGGGATACAGGGGAAGTTGGGCTAAGAAAAAGAATGGAACACCATAGCCACTGAAGCCAAAAAGATGCCATCTATACTTTTTCATGCATTGCCTTCTTCACAGCTCTGTGATGGACTGCCTTTGAGATGTCAGCTGGGGATTTGAGAGCTTTCCTTTCCTTGCGCAGCTCCTGGATCATTTCACAGTGCCTTAAACTTATCAAGCTTCATTTTCAATCAGGGCCTTGACAAATGCCAGGAATGATGTTCTCCTGCCTCTTTGCCAGACTGATTCTTACTCATTCTTCAGCTCCTACATTACATATCTCTTTATCTATCAGGAGATCTTCCCTTGGTGCCTAAGACCAGGTCACCATTCGGGTGAGAATCTGTTTAATAACTGTTTCCTCCACTAGACTGCAAGCTCCCTGAAAGCAGGGGTCATCCCTGGCTTCTTCACTTCAGTATCTCCAGTCAGCTAGGCTTGTATGTAGGTGGTTAATATGTATTTAACGAAGGAAGGAAAACAACATCTCCTTCCATCTTCAGTGCTCCATCAAAAGGTTTCAGTGGGCGTCTTGCTTGCATCTCAAACTACCGTGTTCACAGTAAGAATTCTCTTTCATTTTTGTTACTCCCAACTGTTTTTCATTTATTTTAGTGTTTTGAGATTTTTTTCATTTATTTTAGAGTTTTGAGATGACAAAGGTTTCTTTGACTACTTTCTGTCTCTCACCCCAACATCATACTATTGATTGATTCTACCTTCAAATATCTTTGCAGTTATCCTACCTTTCCATGTCCACTTTCTTCTTGCCAATCCAGGCCCTCCTGCTCTGCTGACCTTCCTGTCATCAGTCTCTGCCTATGTCTTTCCTATACACTGTGGTCAATCATTCTGAAAGTTGAGCTGCTTCTCATGGCGTTCTGGAGCTTAAAACCTTAGTGGTTTCCGATGTGAATCTCATTAAATGCAACTTCCTGCACCTGGACTTTCCTCCCATGAACTTTCAAATACAGTCTGACTTAATTTTCCTAGTCTTATCTCTGTTAGTCCCTTATACATTTCCTGAACTCCAGTTAACAGACTTTCAAAAATGTTATTCACTTCCTTGCTTGTTTGCTTTTACACGTATTTCTTCCTCTGCCTGGTTAGAAAGCTCATCTCTTTATCTCTCTACCCATTAAAATTTTACCCATTCTTCAACAGGCAAACAATTGCAACTCCTTCATGAGGTTTTTCTCCCCCGACTGAAGCTTAGTCCCCTCAGAGGTGACCCTTCCCTTCTGTGCACTCTACAGTTTCTTTTTCTTTTCTTTTCCTTTCTCTCTCTTTATTTCTTTCTTTTTGTTGTTGTTGTTGGTTGTTGTTTTTTTTTTTTTTTTGAGATGGGGTCTTGCTCTGTCACCAGACTGGAGTGCAGTGGCACGACCTCGGTTCACTGCAACCTCCGCCTCCCAGGTTCAAGTGATTTCTTTGCCTCAGCCTCCTAGGTAGCTGGGATTACAGGTGCCTGCTACTATGCCCAGCTATGTTTTGTTTTTTGAGATAGGATCTCACTCTGACACTGAGGTTGGATTGCAGTGGTGTGATCCTGGATCACTGGAGCCTTGACCTCCTGGGTTTAAGTGATCCTCCCATCTCAGCCTCCCATATTGCTGGGACTACAGGTGTGCATGATCACATCTGGTTAATTTTTTTATTTTTTAATTTTCTGTAAAGCAGGTTCTCATTATGTTGCTTAGGCTACTCTCAAACTCCTGGGCTCAAGGGATCCTCCTGCTTTGGCCTTCCAAAGTCCTGGGATTACAGGCAGGTGCCACTGATCCCTGCCCTCTGCAGTTTCCTGTTTGTATTTCCCTGATGGCATCAATCTCACTATGCCTTGTATTGGTCAGGGGAGTCCTTGCAACCTTCTCTATTTGGGTGGGCAGGGGCTGTGTTTTACCTAATTCTCTCTACTCTAACACAGTTAAAATGCTTCTGTGTACATAGAAGGTCTTCATAAATGGTGAATCGATTTTCCCAATCCTTTCCTTTTGAGAATACTCTATAGCAATATTAGTAAGCGATCAGGTAAGATGACAGTCGGGAACAAATGCAAGGAAGAGTGAGATTCTGGATCTGTCTGCGTTTTGGTGTGGAAGAGAAGCTGAAAAAGCGCTCAGGGAACCTGAGCATCTGAGTCTGTTTGTAGCGCTGGGTGCGAGATGACAACACCAAACTTTTCAATGGAATTTTCAGAGGTCTAAAGTTAACCCTCCAAAATCCATTGCAAGTGTCCTCTGCACAGTTTTCTCTGTGTAGATGAAGGGCGATTCTTGATTCGGGGTCAGATTGAAGAGGTGCAAAAAAGGTAATTGAGCAGGATTTTGATTGGTGAAGGTGTAATTAGCAGAAGGTGTAATTAGCATTTTGTGGTGATAATTACATTGTGTGAAATGAATGGAAGGGATCAGGGTGGTTTTCCCAGAGCCAGAAAAATATTTTCATTCTAGGATATATTGAGAACTTTGTCTTAAGATAGTAAGGGCACTGTACAAAGGACTTTAACATGTCATTTGTATAATCTTCAAATAACCATATGAACTAAATATATTGTTATTTCCACCCACTTTCACAGACCTACGGGGTAGAACAGAACCTTACTAGTACCCTTGGGTGCTGTACTTTCTTTTGTGTTTCTCAACTCTCTACCCATACTTTTGTGAATATTTTATTTATTAAACCACTCAAATTATCCAATTTCACTGTCTTTCCTGCTTCCTCTCAAAACTCTGACGTTTTACCTGAACCATGTTTTCTCTAAAGGTCAGATGTTAATGACTCAACTTGAATGGCTACTGACATTCACTCCATGCTGAGCAAGGGAAGTTACTCGAAGAAGAGAATGACAGTTGCGGAGAGATGGCAGAATACTAGACCTCACCACCTCTGATTGCGTTGCCTTGACTAGACTGTTGTTTGATGAGTCCTTTAAGTTGCAATGTCACATCCTGACTTCAGTTCACAGTAGTATTACTTACTACATTTGGAAGGTGGAATATGTACATGAGGGCCCCATGAGGGCACAGCCCATCCGTTTTTCACTCTGTAGGAGAGAAAACAACAATGAATTCCCAAAACTAAGAACAGCACTCAGTGGACAGGAAAGAAGTAACAAGAGGAAAAATCTGAGAAGTTTAGAAAGTGGGGCCTCCCAAGATGCTCAAACTCAGAGCAGCATAGGGTGCCTTGGGCTGAACAAGGATCAACTGAGGCATAGAGAGGTTGGAGAGGAAAGAGACGCTACAAGGAGGGATGGTATTTCACAAAGGTGAGCTGACTGGAGGTGAACCTGGATTCCTTCTCAATGGAGGATGGGAAGAGGCAGAAGAGGGGCTGGCAGGCCGCAGCATTAGTAGTATCTATGGGCCAGTTGGTGGTGAGATGAGATTTGAAGGTGCTTTGAAGGGAGAGGGCAAGTTTCAGTTGTGGAGAGAACTACAAAACAGGGCTGAAGTGAGCAAAATGCAATGCAATCAATTGGGTGATTATTGATCTTGTTTTCTCCTATTTTTAAAGGGGAATCTGGTTGGGACCATCTCATCCCTGGTTTTGGAGAACCAAGTTATACTTCTCTCTGCAGAGGCAGAGAAAAGCAGCATATATTTCTGAAATTGTGATGTGGAGTTTATCAAACTATGCTGTGCACACCTTACCTTCACAAGATTGTGAATGGCCCCCGTTCTTCCTGACGGCAGTGTAGCCTGCTTGGTTGGTGATGTGAGTTATTTATTTAGAGACAGAGTTTTGCTCTTATTGCCCAGACTGGAGTGCAATGGTGCAATCTTGGCTCATCACAACCTGTCTCCTGGGTTCAAGCAATTCTCCTGCCTCAGCCTCCCTAGTAGCTGAGATTACAGGCATGCACCACCACGCCTGGCTAATTTTGTATTTTTAATAGAGACGAGGTTTCTCCATGTTGGTCAGGCTGGTCTCGAACTCCTGACCTCAGGTGATCTGCCTGTCTCGGCCTCCCAAAGTGCTGGGATTACAGGCGTGAGTCACTGTGCCCAGCCGATCTCATTGATTAAAGTTTAGAGCCATGGCTCTGCTCCCAGTGCTCTGCTGCTTGAACAGCCTTTTCTTCAGTTTCTGTAGTAAGTGGGTGCCTTGCACATCTGCTTGTCTCTAGAGAGCTTGTAATACTCTAGCTCCTTAAAGCACTGGTTGGGGTTGGGGGTTGGGAGGAGGAACTAGGCAAGAATCTCCCTCTTCCTATATCCATCCTTTGACATTGCAGTTACTACTTCAAGTTAGGTGTCAGATTCAGCCCTTAAGCAATTCCCTATGATCTGATATATGGTGATGACTTGAAACAGAGATTTCTGGTGTGGAGGCTTGAAATATGTTTTTAAACATAGTTTCTCAGGTATTTCTTGAGGGACGCAAAGACAAACCAGTTTATGTTAATATTTAAATAAAGAAACTTGAAAACTGGCTAGGCGCAGTGGCTCATGACTGTAATCCCAACACTTTGAGAGGCCAAGGGGGGCAGATCACTTAAACTCTGGAATTCGAAACCAGCCTGGGCAACATGGTGAAACTCTGTCTCTACAAATAATACAAGAAATTTGCTGAGCCTGGTAGTACAAGCCTATAGTCCCAGCTGCTTGGGAGACTGAGATAGGAGAATCACCTGAGCCCAGGAGCTCAAGGCTGCAGTGAGCCATGATTATGCCACTGCACTCCAGTCTGGGCAACAGAGCAAGACCCTGTCTCAAAAAAAAAACCCAAAAAACAAAACAAAACAAAATTTTATCAACAATTTAAAACAAAAGAATTCTTCTCCTTTCAACTTAATTCCTCTCCTTACAACTGAAAGTGTACACACAGCACATAGCTCTCCCCACTTTCCCGGATTCTTGGAGGGCCCCTGTCATTTGGGTAATCTATGGGGATAAAGCCAGAGTCTTCTGCCTGGTACTCAGCCACTCATTCAGCTATGTGGCTGGAGGTGACGTGGGAGATGCTTCATGGTCATGTGCCTGCATTTCATGCTGGGATTACCCTGTGCCCCAAAGCCATGAGCTGCATCCACAAAAGCAAATACTTACTGAAATTGCCCTGAGTAGGTCGAGGCCTTCACAGGTGCTGCTCCGGCAGTCGCCTGACTTATGAATCAGACCATCCGAATACATGAAAGAAGCGTTCACAGTCACATTTAGGCCTGTCATCCAGAGATGAGGGAAAATAGAACACCAGTGTTATTTTTCAGTAATTTATACCAGCCATGAGATTGATCCTGGGAAAAAGTGGATATCAATTTTCAGGCCTAGGAATATTTACATTCTGAGCCCTTGTTTTACTCCTGATCACTTTTCCCCTCTCTGTGTCTCTGTCTCTCTATATCTTTGCATCTCTGTTTCTCTCTCTCTCTCTCTCAACAGTTTTATTAAGGTATAATTTATCCACCATAAAAATCATCCATTTTGAGTTTACGATTCAATGACTTTCAGTAAATATATATAGTTGTGCAACCATCTACACGGTCCAGCTTTAGGACATTTTCATTGTGGTCACTGCCCTTTTCATCTTTTCACAGCCCTAGATGCAGCAAGTCTCCTGTATGGACTGAGAGCATTGGGAAGCAAAGACATAGACATTATGATGACCTGTTTTTTCAGGGTCCCCAGGTGCTGGTTATGTTTGCTGCCAACTTGTAGGAGGCTGCAGTCTTCCTTGGTCTCCGATCTTTATCCATCCAATCAACAAACAAGTATTAAGTTCCTGCTATGTGCCAGGCACTCTTCTTTGTGCTTGTGATACAGCATTGAACAAAAGTTCCTGCTTTCAAGAGGCTTACATTTTCTTTGGGGCATTACACAGAATAGTGCATTTCTGATAGGGTGATCATGGAACCCGTATGGGGAGCTGGGACCTGTGTGAAGACTGAGCCATGCAGCTGTATGGTTTCTCTGGTCAGAGGGAAAAGCAAGGGCAAAAATCCCAGGCAGGACCCTTCTTGGAATTTCTGGAGGAACAGGGAGGCCAGTGTGGTCCTGCAGAGTGAGTCAGAGGTAGTATGGTTGAGATACGAGGTCAGAGTAAGGCCACGCCGTGCATGGTCATGTGGGTGTAGTAAGTGCTTTCAATTTATTCCAGGATAAGATGTCTTTGGAGGACTTTGAGCAGAGAAATGATATTATCTGACTATAATTTTTAAAGGATATCTCTGGATCCTGTTGCGCAGAGATTGTGGGGGACAGAAACAGAAGCAGGAAGACTAGTGAAGATGCTATTCATAATCTAGGTTAGTTTGGACTACAGTAGTGGGAGCAAAAGTAGAGAAAAATGGTTGCATTTAGGATGTATTTTGAAGGTATGAAATTAATAAATGCAGTATGAAGTATGAGAAAAAGAGGACTCGGGATAATGCCAATATTTTGGCCTGAGCAAGTGGGTGAAGGGAACTTGTATTGACCAAGGTGAGAAAGGATGTGAGAGGAGAAGGTGTGTTAATGTGGTGTGTGTGGTGACAGAGGTGGATGCGTCAGCTATGAGATGCCTGTCACACTTCCAAATAGAGAGGACACTAAGGGAGTTGGAATACACCCATTAGAAATAGTTCCTATTGCAATCAAACTTATTGATAAAAAGCTTCACATCTGTGTCTCAGATTTATAATTCTAGCTCAAAAGGGGTGTCTTGGTTAGTTTTCTAGAAATCAAAGCCTGAGACATAAGCTTTATTGAGTTTGTCTTACCAGAGTCCCATAGAAGTAAATAGTGGGATCTGAAATTGAAACTGTGATTGTCTAATTCTAAGCCAAATGTACATTTTTGATACCTCAAATCAAAACTCACACATGAGGGAATGGCGTTTTACCAGCTTAGTGATGTACCAAAATGTTAAATCCAAAATTTATCAATGAGTATGACTATTTGTTCTCAATGAATCTTGCTGTATTACAATTTTTAGCCCCTGTCTCTCCTGGAGCATTCAAGATACAGAGTAAATAGTCTATGAGAAAAATACCTGTCTGCCCTCAGGAAGTTCCCAGCAACTGTGGCCACACTTTCCACATGAAATAAACATGGTTAACAGTCGAACTATCATCTATTTGTCATAAAGAAGGTGCTGCAAAGTTCTGTTTTCTTTCTTAGTAGACCGGGAAGGAGATTGTGTAACATTACAAAATTTCCAGAAAATCCCTTTGTCTTTAAAATATATTCTCTTACTTTAAAATGTTTCTCATCAAGGATAAAGAAAACAAAAATGTGTTCATTGGTGTCCTAAATTAGATGAGAGTTTTGTTTGGATTTCACTCTGACTCACACATTTCTCCTCTTAGAAAGCAATACAAGAATTGAAAACAAGTTTCTCTTTGAAATATCTGCTTGGTCACAAGGACGGCTGCCCTTGCTGACCAGGACACCACTCCCGGCATTAGGTATTTCCTCTGTGGTCTTTTCCCAAAGCCAAAGTGAATTATGTTCATTCTGGCTTGAGTTCTTTGTATAATGGAGAACTCCCATCTTTAGATGAAAGCAAGGGTCTTGCTGGTGATATCCCTGGGTATTGCCAGGCAACACATTTTAGAAGGTAATAGCAGAACCATTTGACCACAATCTATCTATTACATTTTGGTTCCTTCCAATAAAAAATAATCAGGACAATTGTCTGATTCCTAAGCAGGGATGTTCTTAAGTTTGCCAAGCCTACAGTGAGTCTGGAAACCTCAGGTCACAGTCTGGCATTGTGAATGATTTCCTATGTGTTCTTGTACAAGCCATTTTCATTTCTCTGACTTAGTTTCTCACCTGTAAAATGAGGTTAAAACCAAGTTGGTCAAATGGGGTAATTTTAAATAATACCTTTAAAAGAGCAAAGCATGTCTACAATAGAAGTTGTTCTTCCGAACAAATAAGAATGTTTTTAAAGGTAGAGACTTGTTCTTTCAAAGAATGGAGGAGTCTTTGCATTTCTACAGCCACTAGAGATGTCTACCCACTACGGTGCATGTCGTGCCTTGCTTTTTTAAGAAAACACTGATACTTTATTCAATAAGAGAACTTAATGAGAGATGTCAGTACTTTGGTAGGACTAGCCAAATAGGAGACTTCAATGTAATTAGACCAGTCAGAGATATTTAATGGAAGAGATGGGGGGAGTGATGGATTTAATGGCAATTCACATTTAATTGAGTGTAATCATGAACCAGCTTCAGTACTAAGCCCCGTATGCCCTTTATTTTATTTAATTTTCATGACAATAGAGAGAATATAGAGAATTTGAAACCAGGAGAACAGAATTAATGAGGCTACAGTGGACCTGGGGGAATAGAAGAGGGCATGTGAGGAATTATAGAAAATAGGCTTGGAGAGGGTCTTGAGATACTGCAAGAGGAGGCAAAAAGTGATGCGGAGGCCAGTGCATAGTCACGTGAAAATGGCCACACTTGCAGCTATTAACAGGTAAGCCAGCTCCTCCCTCTTGACCTCCTGTCTCTGTGAGGGCTCTGTTTTTCTCCTACCACCATGAGGGACAGTGAAAGTGGCACAAAAAAATCCTGTGCTCCAGCCAGCCCACGACTGACACAGCAAAACTCAAGTATGAACCCTGCATAGCACCTGGGAAAAAGGGAACCAACATCTGTTGAGTGTGACCTCAGACAAGTGACTTCCCCATTGGGGCCCCAGTTCCTCATTCATTTATTAATAGAATAGAGTCCGATGATCTCTTTCACTATATGTCTAGCTTTGGGCTGTGATTTTTTTTACAGGTATTATTTCACTTAATCCTCCCCTGAATCCTCCAAGGTAATATTTTGTCATCCTCATTTAAACATAAGCAAATGGAGGTCTACAGAGGTAGATTAATCTGTTTAAGATTACATAGCTAGCAAGTAGTAGCACTGGGATTTGAACCTAGGGAAGTCTAATTCTAGAACTGGATATGCTGTAGAACAGCAGTATGAGCCACTGAGGTACCCTTAGTTCCTTTCAGGGAATCCATGAGGTCAAAATTATTTTTATAATTATACTAAGACATTCCTTATTTTTTCCACTCTCCTCTCATGAGCATAATAGTTTTCCAGAGGCTATACGGCATATGTTATTGCAACAGATTGAATGTAGAAGCCAATATGAGAACATAGATACATAGATATCTTCCATTATGCTTGGCATTAAAGACATTTGCAAAAGTATAAACCGGTCTTCTCACCTACTTTTTTTTTTTTGGCTTGAGAAATATAAATTTTCTTTAATAAAAATATTATTTATGCTAACAGGCATTTGTTATTTTTGATGAATTTATAAACAAATGTTTAAAATGTTTCTGTTTTAATTTTCAATCTAATCAATACTGACACATGTAATCACATAAACATAACTCTTCAGTACCTTCAATAATTTTAAAGAGTTTAAAGAGGTCCAAATACCAAAATATTTGAGAATGACTTCTGTGGAACATAGTATAATTGCTGCCTCTCAATAGATACTTTTATGTGTACTGCTTTTTGTTATTTTTAATTTGGTGGGAGTAATATCTTCCCTTTTATCACTCCAGAACTCAAGTGATTTCTCTAGAAAATACTAAACATTTTTCAGGCAATGACATAACTTCAAATCAAAGGTTTACTTTTAAAATAAGCCATTTCCCCCACTGCTACTTTTCATCCTCTCGTACATGCACTCTCCGGCCCACCATGATATCTTATTCCTGGGAAAATGGGTGGAAACCTAATATGGGGCGAGCTCAGAACTCTCTCTTCCTATCTAAGGCTTTAAGGATGGGGCTGGACCAACATAGACCAACATGAAGCTGAAGCCTCAGTGTGGGGGTCTAGGAGTGGGACCGGCTCAGCACGTGGGAGCACACACAGGGTATGGGTCATGTGATTAACCTTGGAACAAAACATCCTCAGGGAGGTGATGTCATGAAGTTGAAGGAATCTCTTTTTTTTCATGTTCTTTCCCACTAGATCCTGAATGTTCTTCAAGACCCTCAAAGCCTTCCTAATTCCTAGAGAACATATTGATCATTTCCTTTTGAACATCACATACAACATCTGAACTTTTACTTTTCCTCAATGTAGCCCTCAGATATATTGTCTGAGAATTTTTCACAAATAACGATGCTCAATATGCTCAGAACATGAACCATCTTTCCCCCGAAAACCTATAGCTTTCATATTTACTATGCATGCATATCCAACAAACTGAATTAACAAGTGTAAAAGTCTGGGTGTCACTGCTTATTCTTTCATCTCCATAGAGCTCTCCACTTACATGATCCATTTAACAATCTCCCTACTAATAACTCTATTTTACAAATAACATGAGTGAAACCTTGAAATGATAAGTGTCTCACCTAATGTCACTCAACTGCAAATGATGGAGTAGGAATTCAAATTCAGGCGGTATGAATCAGGGACCAAGGCTTTCACTAATATACTATTTATTTATTTTAGGTGCTTGGCAATGTGTTCTCCTAGCAGTAGCAACAGCATAGCCACAATAAGAACAACTACGTTAACACCTCAACAACAACAACAACTACTACTACTACCATTTACTGAGCTTTTACTATGTTTTAGTTAGTGAAGGAGGTACTTTATATGAATTTTCTGATTAAATCCAAACACTATCCATATGAGGGAACTACCACTTATCCTATTTTATAGGCATGGGAACTGAGGTTCAGAAAATTTAAGTAGCTGCTAAGGTCATACCTGTTGTGAATGGTCTGGCTGGAAAATAAATCAAGATCTGTCAGGTTCCAAATATCTGCTTCTAACCATAATGTTCCACTGACTTGTTTTAATGAGAAAATTAGTTCACATTGGGTAAAGGTATTATAGTGGATTCCAGAAAGTGATCCATGTACTCTCTGGGATCAGACAGATATGGGTATAAATTTCACTTCAAACAGACAACCTACATGACCTTAGCAAAGTTATTAAACCCCTGCTTTGAACCCACTGTCAACCATGCTAACCTCATAGAGCTGTGTTGATTAAAGAGATGATATAATTGAAGTACCTAGAACTTAGCTACCACATGACACATACTCAGTAACTGAAGAAACCAAGGCTGAGAGAGACTAACCCAGAATCACAGAGAGAGAAAACTTTGAGGCAGAAATCCCAATCCAGGTCCTCAAAGGACAAATCAAGTGTTCTTTCCATTATACTACACTGCCTCGGTAAGTAAGGGGATTTTACTAAATGACTTCCTAGTTCCATTGTGGCTCTAGATAAGATCCATTCGCTTATATGTGAATCGAGTTTCAGAACTGGAGAGATGTTGTATGTGCACAGAAGTAAATTATTATTCATATCTGAACAGCTGCCTTATTTCCACAGAATTTTAAATAGAGAAAATTAAGACATAGCATCCTTAAAACCACAAATAACCATTAAGATGCATTAACTACTCATTGACCCAGTAATTCTATTTCTGGTAGTCTAATCTCAGGGAATGAAGAAAAACTATATACATGAAAATGTTTGTTGTAGTATTATAAAAGTAATCATGAGAAATTAAAAACAAATGAAATATCTGACATCAGAGAATTATTATATATGTTATCATATGTATCCTCCAAATTAGGTAATTTGTAGCCAGTGGATATTATACATCAATTCACATGATGACTAGAAAGGCTATGCAGCTCTAGGAAAGTCACTTGTGCAATAATGTGAAGTGAACCAGAAGGATCCAAAATTGTTTCTATGCCGTAGTGATCACCAACCACATTCTTAAAAACAGGAAGCGAAGAAGCATATGAAAACAGACTGGAAACGTCCAGGTGGTTGGGAATCATGGGTGTTTTTCCCCTCTTTATTTTACACATTTTATGTAATGTTATACAATTTATTTTTATAACTAAAAGATACTATGAAGAACTGCAACAATGAATTTGATCACAAATGTATTATATTAACTATGTCTGGTAATGACAGCCACAGAAAATGTAAAGAGTGAACAGGCCAGAGACAGATGTCTTTCTCTGGATAAAAGGCCCAGAGAAAGATTTGGTGTCTATGTGAAATTTACTGTCTTAATTCATCTTCTTGACTAGTGTCCTTGTGAAATCTTAGGTCCAGACCAAAGATTTGGTCTGGTGCCTTCCTGGAACTGGGCAATAAACTGAGTTTATTTTTATTTATTTTCTTTTTGTAGAGATGGAGTCTCACAGTGTTGCCCAGGCTGGTCTTGAACTCCTGGGCTCAGTGTCCCTCCTTCCTTGGCCTCCCAAAGTGCTGGGATCACAAGCATGAGCCACCGCATCGGCCTAAACCCAGTTTTAACTGGGACATTTCACTGCCATGAACACTTTACATTTCCTGAGTCAGGGCTAGTCCAAGAGCAAGGTCAAATGTGAGTGAGCACAGCATAGTAGGGTTCAAATTCTTCTCTCTAAGGATCTATTATCATGAAATAGAAAGGGCTTAGGAATAGCCTTTAGAGAAAGTTGTGTGATCAGACAAAGAACACAGATCTTTGCTTAGCAACACGCTGTCCCCAGAGGTGGTAACAGAGTGGAGGAAGATTCTATCAGCATCTTACCAGCGCGTTCCAGATGTTCTCTCACTATGTCCAGCCCCTCATTCACCGCCTCTTCCAAGTTTTCCAGGGGCTCTGGAAAGGCTGAGTTGTTCATCATCAGGACGCTGATTTCGTAGCTGCCATTGTGGCAGTTCTGACTCACCTGGGAACTCCAGAACAGCCACCCCGGCTGGAAGAACAGTGACCACAAACCCAAGCCCAACAGCAGTGTCTTCATGACCCTGATCACGTTAGAACCATACTCCTTGTGCCCCCTGGCTTTGCTCTCTTGGGCTTCCAGGGAGGCAGAGAATCCAGATGAACAGCCTCTAGTGGAGCCCCTCCACCCACTCCTCCGCACACTTCTTTCTGGTCATGCCCAGCTGGTCACATGCGCTGTGGAATACAGCCTGCTTGCCAGTAATTAGCAGCTACATTATGGCAGGAGATAAACCAAAGTTCACTTTGTGTTTGCACCCAGAAAGGTCAGAGCTATAAACAAGAGATTACCTGGGCCTCACCCAATAAAAATACAATAATTTGTGACACATTACTGGGAAGAGGGAAAAGAAAAAGAGGGCAATATATCATATACATAACAAACTTTGTGAAACGGAAAATAAAGGTCAAAGGGCTATAGGAAAACACAGCTACAATGGACTATTAGTGCTTAGGTTTTAGCTGCACATCAAAACGAAATCCTTAACTAGGAAGAGCTGTGTTAAAGTCACTCAAGCAGCAACTACGTAAGATTTGACAATGTGTTGAGCATTGGCAAGGCACTGAAGATCTGGTCATGAACAGCAGAGATACATTAATGTCCTCATGGAACACGCATTCTAAAGGGAGAAGGCAAAACATTAAATAGTTATGTCTGTTTTCTATTTTTATTTTTTAATTTTAGTTTTTAGGGGTATGTAGTAGTTGTATGTTTTATTGGGTAAACAAATATATGAATAACTAAATTCAACAATGAAAAAAATTTGGAGTGCTATGGGAGCATATCGAAAATTAACAGAACATGTTCCAGAAAGTCAAAGAAGCATCCCTGAGACAGTGTCCACTAGCTAAGACAAAAGGGATAAATGCATCAGCTGAATGGAGAGGAAGGAGGGCATACCAGGCAGGGGGACAGCTTGTGCAAGGACCTAGAGGTGAGAAGGGGCATGGCATGTTTAAAAAACTGAAGAACTATAGCCTGGTTGGAGTGGAGAGTGCTAGGGGGTCAAGTGGCAGTAGAGGATGCCAGAAGAGTAGGTGGGGGAGGGCATGGACTTTCCTGTAAGCCAATAGGGATTGAGGACTATATCCTAAGAATCAAGAAAGGGACACGAATTTTGAACAGACTGCTTAGACTTCCATGGAAGAAGTATCCTAGAGAGAGGCAGGCATAAGAACAAGGAACTGATGGGAAGGCTGTTGCTATGGACAAGTGAGAGTTAAAGAAGGCCTAGATAAGGATGGTGGCAGTGGATATGGGTTCAAAAACTACCTAAAAAGTAAAATGTGGGACCAGCCTGGGCAATATAGTGAGATCCCATCTGTACAAAAAAAAAAAAAAATTAGCTGGGCATGGTGGCTCCTGCCTGTCATCCTAGCACTTTGGGAGGCCAAGACAGGAGAATCACTTGAGATCAGGATTTCAAGACCAGCCTGGACAACACAGAGAGACCCTTTCTCTATAAAGAAAAATTTTTAGACAATTATCCAAGTGTGGTGGCCCATGCCTGTATACCCAGCTACTCAGGAGGCTGAGGCAAGAGGATTGCTTGTGGCCAGAAGTTCGAGGCTACAGTGAGCTGTGATCACGCCACTGCATCCCAGCCTAGATGACAGGCCAAGAACCTGCCTCCAAATAAATAAATAAATAAAACAAAAAATAAAAGGTAAAATGGATGGGACTTGGTATTTGACTGGATTCAGGGCATTAGGAAGAAAAAGAAATCAAAGATGATCTCCGATATGCTTAGCTGGTTACTGAGCTCTAGAATTCTGGAAGGGGAGCAGGTTTAAGGGAGAAGAGAATGGCTTCTGTCTTGGGACATATGGATTTTAAGGTGTATGTGCAGTTGTGAGAACAGTCCCCATGGAATTTTGAGAAGAGAATCTCAATTTAAATGGGAGTTGGGAATTAAAATCAGAGACGTGTGATTGATCAGGGAATGTCATTGTTTACAACATTGACTTGACCACTTACGGCAAAGTTTATGTTTTAAAGTTAAAATAGAGAAAAATAACTGTGTTATCTAGCACTATATCTCTTCCCCAGAAGCAGCTGTATTTGCAGTTACCTCACCAAACAAAATATATGAACTGTTGATAACTTCAACCAATCCAAATGGAGGTAACCCACCAAAAAAAAAATTCTTTAACATTTAGACTGAAGCCACTCATGAGGTCATTTGAGTGGCCTTTCAGGGACTCAGCTGATAGCACCTTGGCACTGGGAGCTGCATCCTCCATTGCAGAGCCCACAAGGAGGATGGACTCACTCAGGCCTCAGCTTGGAACTGACTGTATGAATGATTGTGGGGATTCTGTCTCCTAGGGCAGGACAGGGATTGCTTGATACAACACTAGTTCCCTTAACTCAGCTTAGCCGGTCTCACAGTCCAGCCCAGGTAAAAAGGGGATTACAGAAGCAAACACCTGGAAGGTAGCGTTTGAGTTAGAGCATAGATTTTCTACATTACTAATTTGAACAGTTCAGGGTAGCTGAGAGAGGGAAGAAGAAAATGACTTTGCAGCAATGAGCTCAAGGAACTCAGAATTCAGTTTGTTGGACAGGTTATGTGTTGAGTATTGAAATCAACTAGCTTGATAGTAGGTGCTTGCTGGAGAAGACAATCTATTAACGCAGCAGTAGATGAGGGAGAACAATCAGGACTTCAGTAATTGACAGTGATTGATGAAAAGGGACTGAGTGCTATGGTTAAATACAATGTGCCTCAAAACAACAGAGATAGTGTTTTTATAAAATATTTTAGGCCAAGTGCGGTGGCTTACACCTGTAATCCCAGCACTTTGGGAAGACGAGGCTGGTGGATCACGAGGTCAAGAGATCAAGACCATCCTGGCCAACATGGTAAAACCCCATCTCTACTAAAAATACTGGGTATGGTGGCGTACACCTGTAGTTATAGCTACTCAGGACGCTGAGACAGGAGAATCACTTCAACTTGGGAGGCGGAGGTTGCAGTGAGCCGAGATCGCACTACTGCATTCCAGCCTGGTGACACAGCGAGATTCCGTCTCAAAAAAAAAAAAGTAAAATGAGGAAGGAGATCATGCATATAAAGGCTATATGTAATGAATACCTACAGATTAAAAGAATAAGAAAATGAACATTCATATATCCACGTTACAACCTAGGACCTTTGCACTCCTATGTACTCTATCCCCGAAACATCATCCTTTTCCCCTTTCAATGTAGCCAAGAGGTGTAAGGAACAGTTAACCAAGAGATAAAGAATATTGAGGCATTTGTTGACCATGGCATAGGTGTTTCAGAGGGCACTCTTAAATATTCGAGATAAAGAATGGGAAGGAAGAAAGATCGGGAAAGAGGAAACAGTATGAGGGTGAAAAAATACTAGAGGAGACACAATGCCAAGGGCTGTTGTTCTGGAGATGGTTGATGTGGAACCGGGTAGGTTCAATCCGGGTCTCCTAGACAGAGGATGGGACGTTCATAGGATTCAGCTTTGATTCAGAAGAAAAGTGCTGTGATTATTATATGGGGCAGGATAGGTTGCAGTGGGTGATTGACAGTGGTCAGGACTCGGTGCTGCATGGAGATTTGTAATGGATGCCAGTAAGAATGGAATACCAGGTTTCAGAGAGGCATACGGCCATCCCATGGATGGTCAGCCTTTGCTACAAGTAATGATTTTTGTACTTTCAGTAGAGATAGGGTTTCACCATGTTGGCCAGGCTGGTCTCAAACTACTGACCTCAAATGATCTGCCTGCCTCAGCCTCTCAAAGGGCTGGCCAAGTGTGACCTCAAACAAGGTTTTCTAGCTATTGGTTTGTTGCTCTTTCCACTTCTTGTGTCAGGGGAAGGAAGAGAAGTAATACACTATTTTTACTTTTTAAAAATGTGGGCCAGAAATTACAAGTGTGAAAGAAAGCCATGTGCAGAGAGTTGATGAGATAGATAAAACTGCCAGCTGCTTTGATTCAGCTATAAAGACAGGAGGTAGATGCAGTTCTGGGAATCCTCTGATTATAGCATGTAACCAGGAAAATAATTTTAAATGTGAAGGATCAAGATAGCAGTCCTTCCTGAATCCCTTAAGACAAAAATGTGTCTTCTTTATGTCATAAAACTATAAACATGCAGATCATAATTAAACGTAGGCAGGTTCTGCTGGGAGAGTTTAAAGAGTCAAAACCAAATAGAACATTTGAGTTAGCAGCTTTAGGAGACATATTCTTTGCTACGGTCTGAATGTTTAGATCTCCCTCAAATCCAGATGTTGAAATCCTAACCCCCAAAGTGATGCTATTGGAAGGTGGGGCCTTTGGGAAGTGATTAAGTCATGGAGGAGAACCTTCATGAATGGGATTAATGGCCTTATAAAAGAGGCCCCAGAGAGACCTCTCCTCCTCCTACCATGTGAGGACACATAAAAAAGACAGCTGTCTCTGAACTGGAAAGCCGGCCCTCACCAGACACTGAATCTGCCAGTGCCTTGATCTTGGACTTCCTCCTTGTAGGCCCTGCAGGGGGAATGCAGCTCCCAGTGCCAAGGTGTTATCAGCTGAGAAACAGAAGGTCCCTGAAAGGCCACTCGAGTGACCTGAGGAGTGGCTGCAGTCTAAATTTTATAGAATTATTTTTTGGTAGGTTACCTCCATTTGGATTGGTTGTTGCACTTATCAACAGTTCATATATTTTGTTCGATGAGGAAACTGCAAATACATATGCTTCTGGGGAAGAGTCATAGTGCTAGTTAAAACACTTATTTTTCACAATTTAAACTTTAAAACATAAAACAATTTCTGTAGTTTGTAAGTCACCCAGTTTATGGTATTGTTATGGCAGCCCAAACAGATTAAGACACTTTTCAATACAGAACAAGATCCTCTAAAGATAAGGGAAAACAAAGGAGCTGGGCGCGGTGGCTCACGCCTATAATCCCAGCACTTTGAAAAGCCCAGGCGGGTGGATCACTTGAGGTCAGGAGTTTGAGACCAGCCTTGCCAACATGGTAAAACCCCATCTCTACTGAAAGGACAAAAATTATCTTGGCACGGTGGCATGCGCCTGTGATCCCAGCTACTCAGGCGGCTGAGGCAGGAGAATCACTTGAACCCAGGAGGCAGAGGTTGCAGTGAGTGGAGATCATGCCACTGCACTCCAGCCTGGGCAACAGAGCAAGACTCTGGTCTTAAGAAAAAAAAAAGGAAAAGAAAAGAAATTAGGAAATTACTCCACATGGGAAGGGGCAGCTAAGCCAGTCACCTGAGTTTGCCACTCTTTAGTTTCTAGCAACACTTTGGGTCTCTTTTGTATCCTTTCCACTCCAATGCCCTTCCCTCCCTTCGGCCTGTGGGAATACACTGCGACTCCTCAGTCCATAGCAATCCTGATCTTCCCTTGTCTCCTTATCTCACTGGAGATACAAAGATGCTTTTTCAAAAGGAATTTTACCAAGGAACTAATTGAACTAAAATATGAAGGTTCGGTGCTAAACACAGTGGTAGAAATTTTGATCGAAATGTATTAAAGCACAATGAATGCAGTAAAGAATTTCTTAACGGATGATTTAATAGACCCACCAGATTAACAGAAATATGCACTGTATGCTTGCAGTCGATGGACATGTGCCCTTCTGCTTAGTCAAGTCGTGTGCTTACTAAGACTACCTTCTGTTTGCACCCAAATTTTCCAATTTTATTTATTGTTTCATGTCCTTAATGAATGGAATTAAATAGTGATCTAATAAAATGCATACATAAATTGTCGGAAATCTTAAACAAAGTCAAATTACTAAGAAAATTACTGTGGCAAGACTGTATAAAATCCTGGAGAATACTGTACAGAATCTAAAAAGATTCTGTCCTTAGAGTGCTGGTCAATTGTTTTAAAACATCAAACACAGGCTGGGTGTGGTGGCTCACGCCTGTAATCCCAGCCTTTGGGAGATTAAGGCAGATGGATCACCTGAGGTTAGGAGTTCAAGACCAGCCTGGCCAACTTGGTGAAACCCATCTCTACTAAAAAAATACAAAAAATTAGTCAGGCGTAGCGGTGGGTGCCTATAATCCCAGCTACTCGGGAGTCTGAGGCAAGGAGAATTGTTTGAACCCAGGAGGTGGAGACTGCAGTGAGCTGAGATAGTGCCATTGCACTCCAGCCTGGGCAACAAGAGCAAAACTCCACCTCAAAAAAAAAAAGAAAAAAAAAGAAAAAGAAGAGAAACAGAGCGGGTATGGTGGCTCACACCTGTAATCCAAGCACTTTGGGACACCGAGGCAGGCGGATCACCTGAGGTCAGGAGTTAGAGACCACTCTGACCAACATGGAGAAGCCCCGTCTCTACTAAAAATGAAAACTCAGCCAGGAGTGGTGGCGCACACCTGTCATCCTAGCTACTCAGGAGGCTGAGGCAAAAGAATTGCTTGAACCTGGGAGGCAGAGGTTGCAGTGAGCCAAGATCGTGCCATTGCACTTCAGCCAGGGCAACAAAAGCGAAATTCCATCTCAAAAAACAGCAACAACAAAAAAACATCAAACACTGAAATAGACGATACACTAGGGGTGCGGTTTACTCACAAAAGTTGATTCAGAGTTCTAATCAAGGAATCAACAAGATTCCTTGGCCTGACTTCAATAGGTGAATAAATTAACATTATTCCAGGAGCAATCCAAGAAGAAGGAGGTAAAGAGGCAAAATAAGAGAAAAAGGAAGAGATAAAATAACAAAATGGCAAGAGGTGAGGAGCTGCAAAGAAAGAAATGGCCAGTGAAAAAGACATAATGGGATGTGGGTTGAAGACTTTTAAGAACAAAGATGTCTAAAATACGTAGAAGGTTGCTAGGTTGCTTTTATTTTCCATGAAAGATAATGCCTACTTCATGTACACAGCATATATGTATTGAGAGTCTTCTGATTGTTCTCAGCATCAGAGTTATAGCACAAATGAACAAATTTCTGCCTCATGATCACTGTTTTCTAGTGAAAATTTAAAACTGATAAAACATGACGATATAATTAACTTTTCCCAAACCTTCAAGTCTGTGCCATATGCAGCTTTCCCAATCTGTGGGAATGATGGAAAGGTGATCAGATCCATGTCTAGATTGATGGGATAAGAACAGGAACAGGAGGGCCAGGTGATTCACAGAAGCAGGAGTTTAAAATTAGAAAGGTGATCAGGGTAACTCAAGACTTCAGAGACTTGATCAAACATTGGTGTATTAGTACATTTTGCGTCGCTATAAAGGAATACCTAAGACGGGGTAATTTATAAAGAAAAGAGGTTCAGCCAGGCACGGTGGCTCATGCCTGTAATCTCAGCACTTTAGGAGGCCGAGGCAGGCAGATCGCCTGGGGTCGGGAGTTCAAGACCAGCCTGGGCAGCATGGTGAAACCCTGTCTCTACTAAAAATACAAAAATTAGCTGGGTGTGGTGGCAGGTGCCTGTAATCTTAGCTACTTGGGAAGCTGAGGCAGGAGAATAGCTTGGGTACAGGAGGCAGAGGTTACAGTGAGCCAAAATTGTGCCATTGCACTCCAGCCTGGGCAACAGAGCAAGACTCTGTCTCAAATAAAAAAAAAAAAAGAAAAGAAAAGAAAAGAAGTTCATTCTGCTTATGGTTCTGCAGGCTGTATAAGCATGCAAGCATGGCACCAGCATCTGCTCAGCTTTCGGGAAGGTCTCAGGAAGCTTTTACTCACGGCAGAAGGTGAAGGAGAAGCAGGTGTATCACATGGCAAAATAGGAAGCAAGAGAGAGAAAAGGAGGTGCCAGATTCCTTTAAACAAGCAGATCCCGCATGAACTAAAAGAGCAAGAACTCTCTCATTACCATAGGGAGAGCATTCTCAGAAACGCTCTGTTTCAGGAAACAAAAACAACTTCCTGTTTTCTCTTAAATAAAGGATCCTCCCCCAGGACCCAAACACCTCTCACTGGGCCCACCTCCAACATGAGAGGTCACATTTCAACATGAGACTTGAAGGGCACAACCATCCAAACTATATCAGCTGGGGAGGGTTACTGGACCTTCTACAAATATGAAAAGAGATTCAAAGTAGTCTTAGCTAGACAAGAAGGTGGGGTGAACCCAATGACACAACATCACTACTAGTGCTTCGCATCTAAACCTAGCACCAGCGTCTGGGGTGCTTCAAGCTGACAGGCTTGTTTCTTTTCCCTGGTGTACCTGTGTCTGGATTCTCCCCTCTCCAATTCCAACTCGATTCAGTGCTTGAGCAGTGTCTTCCTCTCCCTCCTCCCCAAGCCTTTTAAGTACAGTATTCTCTGTGCTCTAGAAAGGCTGGAGCAGGTGATCATTATACTTACGCAGGGATAGATGAAAAATCTGTTAAATTTCCTACTGCCTCTTAGATTGGCTCTTCTGTCCAGGTGGTTGTGTTTACATGCTAAGGGAAGTGTGTTTGGAGACAGTAGCAATATGTCTCAGCTATAATAAACTTGTCTGTGTGCTGGAAACAACTTCCTGTTTTCTCTTAAATCAAACACATCAGAAGGAACAGACACAGTTCACTCCCTAGGCTGCCAAAGCGTGATTAGTTGGGCTGATATTTCAATATTCATAAAGAAACTGTATTTTCCATAGAAGAGCCAGCTAACACTCTTGTTTGTGCCCCTTAGGGTAGCTGAAAGATTATTTCCTTAAGTAGGTTAAAATGATAGCTTGGAGAAAAAGAAAGACCGTGATTATTTCTCCAAAGTGTAAACAGAGAAATGGTCAGTTTTGTTTATTGATGCATCCTTAGCTGGTGGTTTAAAAAGCAGGGAATGCATTTAAATAAGAGAATGGCATATCTTGAGATAAAGAGCAGCTTCTTTGTATTCTAGGAGACAGTTTTACACACACACACACACACACACACACACACACATACACACACACAACTTGGAGCTGGATTTGAACCTTGTTTTGGCTCTTTGCTAAGCATATGAACTTGGGCAGGTTACCTATATTGGCCAACCCTCAGTTTTCTCATTTCTAAAATAAATTTAATTTCTATCCTAACCAGTTTTCCAGCTTAGGCCTAAGCTGTGACCCTCGTTGGATTTTGGACAAGGGTAAGTGCGCCAGGTGATATCTGCCCAAACAAAATCCAGATACCTGTAGTTGAAGAGTAAGAAATCCATTTTAAGAAAAACAGGCAAGCATTGACGTGTAGAGATTAGTTGACATATTACTCAAATCTGTCTGCAGTTCAGCCCATAAATTCATATCTTGGTTTAAGGGAGAAAAAGGCCTGGAATAAGAAACTGAAGGAACAACCCAATAGGGCACTGGTTGAATAGTAAGAAATACATATCATTTCTTAGGGTCCCTCTACCAGGCTCCATCACATAAATGGGAGGGAGGCTGCTCCTGGCCTGAGCACCACCTGATGACTGCTCATGCTCAATGGGTCCATGGCAGTACCCAGGACACGTAGGCACACTGGACAATATTCAAAACATGCCCAGCAACTTCTAGAAATACAGAGTCAGCAACAAGTGAAAATAAGTTACCACTCTTGCTGTGAACTTTGCAGATTCCAATGTGGGGAAATTTGGGTTCATTACATTAGAAAATGGTGTCATAAAGTTCCTGGCACCTAGCTGAGTAGGTGCTCAGCAAATGTTAATTATTGTTATTCTTCAGTGCCCTTCTCTCCACAGCAGAATAGATTACTCCTTTCTTTTTGATGCTTTTGTGCATTATAGATATTTTTTCTCTAACATTAATTAAACATTAAATTAAAACCAATTTAATTGAAATTTTTAAGTATATGCCAATTTTATTATATTAGAAAAGAATGGTAGTGGGAAGAAATTTTAGTTATATTCAAGAAATGATAGGCTAGATGTGATTTAAAAATTATTTCTAAAACAAATATTGGAATCTACCACAGGAACAGAAATTTAAACTATATTTGTGTAGACATATCTATTTATTGCCTGAAATATGTTTATAGCAAACCAGCATAATGTATTTGAAACAGAGAACAGAAATTAAGAAATATAAAATGGGCGCGGTGGCTCACAACTGTAATCCCAGCACTTTGGGAGGCCGAGGTGGGTGGATCACGATGTCAGGAGTTCGAGACCAGCCTATCCAATATGATGAAACCCCTGTCTCTACTAAAAATACAAAAATTAGCTGGATGTGGTGGTACACGCTCCTCAGGAAGCTGAGGCAGGAGAATCGCTTGAACCTGAGAGGCAGAGGTTGCAGTGAAGCCGAGATTGTGCCACTGCACCCCAACCCCAGCCTGGGCAACAGAGCGAGACTCTGTCTCAAATAAAAAACAAAAAAAGAAAGAAAGATAAAATGGTGCATACTCCTTTTCATGTTATGCATAAGATTAGGAAAACATAATTTCTCTAATGCTTAAAACTTGGCAAAATTATTCAAAGGATGAACAGATGTCTGGTGGAAAGAATCAGATTTCAAGTGATAAGACGATCAAGGAGGAGAAAAGACTTCTTGATCCTTCAAGGTTGCAAAACCAGTTGCCCAAAGACTCATTAAATCAAATGTATTAAGTGCATTCACATTCCACACACATTATTTACCTGTTAAAAATAGAAAAGAGTTATACAATTTTGCTGTTGGGATAATATATCAGTTTTGATTCTATAGTTATGAGGCAGGAAAATAGGGTCCAGAGGCAGGGAATATAAGGCCGATTCACACTTCAGCTATGACAGAACATACACTCTCCATACGGCATACACTGAGTAAATGACTTTGTAACTTTACTTCATCCTCTTCATTTACATAAGGCGTACTCCAAGTAGAGGGTATTTAAACTCACAAAAACTCTGTAACAGGGCCTTTGAGCTCTGTTCTCACACTGTGGAGTGCACTTTCATTTTTTATAAATCCCTTCATTCCTTTCTTGCTTTGTTTCAGCATTTTGTCCTGTTTATTCAAGACACCAAGAACCTGGACACCTTCTGTAAGGCCTATAGCCTCGCCGGGAGCCGGATGGACAATACTCACCCCCCTCCACACCTGATAACACTTACCAGGAGGCCGGACGTCCTACTGGCGCCTGCCTTCTCCATGCAGGCTCCCCACACCCACTCCTGCATTCCACCCCTAGCCCCACACTCAGCAC